>OX392474.1:17331265-17489193 GCA_947623365.1 Achlya flavicornis | reverse complement strand
AGCAGATTTCCACTAGCGATGCACTCCACCGTATAGTAACTAACATCACGGCCCTTAAAAGTAAAGGAGAGCAGGTGCTTGCTGTATCATTGGACATCAAAGCTGCCTTTAACAATGCCTGGTGGCCGGCGATTCTCATGAGGCTCAAACACGTCAGATGTCCTAATAACATCTACATCATATTGCGCGATTATCTTTCCGACCGACGAGTCGTTCTCGATGTGGGTGACAGCCGTGCCGAGAGAGCTCTGTCCAGGGGCTGTATTCAGGGATCGGTTTGTGGTCCCTCCCTCTGGAATCTGATTTTGGATCAACTTTTGGACCTGGACATGCCGGATGGATGTGACCTACAAGCCTTTGCGGATGACGTGTTTGTGGTGGCTCATGGCAAAGACGTCCAGATACTGGAAACGAATATTAACTTAGCTCTTAATATAATAATGCAGTGGGGAGAGAGCGTAAAGCTCGTCTTCGGACCGGGGAAAACATCTGCGGTCCCCTTTACACGCAAGGCTGGTGCAGTCAAGCTACGTATGGGCAGCCAAAGCGTTGAGTTTTCGACTCAGACCAAGGTGCTGGGAGTTATATTGGACAGGAAACTTAACTTTATTCAACATGTCTACCATGCCATCAGCAAAGCCATGAGGATCTACCACAAACTCATCAAATTCGTGCGCCCCACTTGGGGCATCCAGGCCGATAACATCAGGATAATTTACCACCAGGTCATCGAGCCCATTATCTCTTACGCATCGAGCATCTGGCAGTCTGTCCTAAGATTCAAACACATTAACGCCAAGCTTCTTTCCTTTCAACGTTCCTTTGCCATTAAAATCATTCGTGGTTTTCGCACCATTAGCACTGTTAATGCCATTGCATTAGCCCAGTTAACTCCCATCAACATAAAGGTGAAGGAAATTGCCAGTAACGAAACGACCAGGATAACTGGCTCCAATAACCACCTGCCCACGGATGTTATGCTGGACAAAAGAGCAAAGCCTGCGGAACTTCTCCACCCTGCACTACGAAAGACCCTGACATTCAAGGAAGCATCTGATCAGGAGGAAGTAGATGAAATTATTGACCCTAACACTCACCTCATCTTTACCGACGGGAGCAAGCACGATGGTAAGGTAGGTGCGGCTTTTGTCGTGCATTGTCCGGATGGGGAAAGAGTGATCAAGAAATTTAAGCTGCATGACTGTTGCTCGGTCTTCCAGGCTGAAATACTTGCATTACATCAAGCCATAGAATGGGCCCACTCTAAACATCTTTGCAAAATCGGGCTGCTCACGGACAGCAAGTCGGTGCTCATGGAGATCAGCAACCCAAACAGCACTCACCCATTGGTGGTAGCTGTGCATAAAATCATCTCTGAGGATCCCATGGATGTCAGATTTGCATGGGTTAAGGCTCATGTGGGCATAGAAGGTAACGAGCAAGCGGACCTTGCAGCTAAACAAGCTGCCTCGTGTCACAGCAAATATAATTTTACCAAATTCCCAATAAGTTACATCAAACTTCTCAACAAAATAGAGAGCAGAAAATTATCTGAGCGGGTCTACTCTAACAACACCAAAGGTCCTATCCTCAGGAAATGGTTTCCTTCTTTAGAGCAACTGGACAAAGCCCTCACAGTTATCAGTCCTACATTTGAATTCACGCAAATCCTCACGGGTCATGGCTATCATAAATTCTATCTTCATCGTTTCAAAATTGTTGACAATGACAAATGCCCCTGCGACGATAGTACATCGCAGACTATTGACCATCTGATACAGCATTGTCCTAGATTTTCCCGGACTAGACTGGACCTCACCATAGTAGCTGATAACCTTAGGGTTGACCCATTTGATATAAACCAGTTAATAACTAAAGAATCCGCCATCGAAGCATTTACAACCCATATCAACAAAATAGTCTCAAACCTAAAGAATTTCAACAAAACTTAGAGCCATTACCATCAGTATAATAAAATTGATCTTGAATACACACGAGTACCTATATTACTATGGTATATTGGTCACTGTTATTATTATTGAATACACACGAGTACCTATATTACTATGGTATATTGGTCACTGTTATTATTATTATTTTTTCTATTGCTTAAGATATTATTATAATTTGTGTACTTGTTTCTATATTGCATTTATGTGTAAATGCCTGTTGTAATTATAAATAATTACCTAGATTGTAGTGTATGTACGTCTGACAGACTGCAGTCTTATCAACAAGTACAAAATGTCACCTAACTTTAAGAAAATTAATAGAACAACTTGTATAAATATACTCTTATTTTACAAACTTTACCTATTGTAGTATTTACATAATTTTCATTGTGTTTTCTCTCTGTTTATGATTTTGTCTGTATGTTAATTAATGATTGTTATATTCTGTGTCTTTACTTTATTTCTTTGACTTCTTAATTATTTTATTTTTTATTGACAATTACCAAATTATTGTAAACACATGTCCCTTTGGGGACTGTAACCAATTATTAAATTGTCACCTAACAGTTAGCAAACTAGAAGTAATAATATTAAAAATGTTATATTATTATATAAAAAACCTACCAAACTAATCTTAGTATACAACATGTAGTAGTCATAGCTTATGTTGAAATATATACTTATGTGTATTGGGCAACACCCTGTGATGACGGGTGCCTTTACACAATTCAAAAAAAAAAAAAAAAAAAACCTAACCTAACCTAACCTAACCTAACCTAACCTAACCTAACCTAACCTAACCTAACCTAACCTAACCTAACCTAACCTAACCTAACCTAACCTAACCTAACCTAACCTAACCTAACCTAACCTAACCTAACCTAACCTAACCTAACCTAACCTAACCTAACCTAACCTAACCTAACCTAACCTAACCTAACCTAACCTAACCTAACCTAACCTAACCTAACCTAACCTAACCTAACCTAACCTAACCTAACCTAACCTAACCTAACCTAACCTAACCTAACCTAACCTAACCTAACCTAACCTAACCTAACCTAACCTAACCTAACCTAACCTAACCTAACCTAACCTAACCTAACCTAACCTAACCTAACCTAACCTAACCTAACCTAACCTAACCTAACCTAACCTAACCTAACCTAACCTAACCTAACCTAACCTAACCTAACCTAACCTAACCTAACCTAACCTAACCTAACCTAACCTAACCTAACCTAACCTAACCTAACCTAACCTAACCTAACCTAACCTAACCTAACCTAACCTAACCTAACCTAACCTAACCTAACCTAACCTAACCTAACCTAACCTAACCTAACCTAACCTAACCTAACCTAACCTAACCTAACCTAACCTAACCTAACCTAACCTAACCTAACCTAACCTAACCTAACCTAACCTAACCTAACCTAACCTAACCTAACCTAACCTAACCTAACCTAACCTAACCTAACCTAACCTAACCTAACCTAACCTAACCTAACCTAACCTAACCTAACCTAACCTAACCTAACCTAACCTAACCTAACCTAACCTAACCTAACCTAACCTAACCTAACCTAACCTAACCTAACCTAACCTAACCTAACCTAACCTAACCTAACCTAACCTAACCTAACCTAACCTAACCTAACCTAACCTAACCTAACCTAACCTAACCTAACCTAACCTAACCTAACCTAACCTAACCTAACCTAACCTAACCTAACCTAACCTAACCTAACCTAACCTAACCTAACCTAACCTAACCTAACCTAACCTAACCTAACCTAACCTAACCTAACCTAACCTAACCTAACCTAACCTAACCTAACCTAACCTAACCTAACCTAACCTAACCTAACCTAACCTAACCTAACCTAACCTAACCTAACCTAACCTAACCTAACCTAACCTAACCTAACCTAACCTAACCTAACCTAACCTAACCTAACCTAACCTAACCTAACCTAACCTAACCTAACCTAACCTAACCTAACCTAACCTAACCTAACCTAACCTAACCTAACCTAACCTAACCTAACCTAACCTAACCTAACCTAACCTAACCTAACCTAACCTAACCTAACCTAACCTAACCTAACCTAACCTAACCTAACCTAACCTAACCTAACCTAACCTAACCTAACCTAACCTAACCTAACCTAACCTAACCTAACCTAACCTAACCTAACCTAACCTAACCTAACCTAACCTAACCTAACCTAACCTAACCTAACCTAACCTAACCTAACCTAACCTAACCTAACCTAACCTAACCTAACCTAACCTAACCTAACCTACCTAACCTAACCTAACCTAACCTAACCTAACCTAACCTAACCTAACCTAACCTAACCTAACCTAACCTAACCTAACCTAACCTAACCTAACCTAACCTAACCTAACCTAACCTAACCTAACCTAACCTAACCTAACCTAACCTAACCTAACCTAACCTAACCTAACCTAACCTAACCTAACCTAACCTAACCTAACCTAACCTAACCTAACCTAACCTAACCTAACCTAACCTAACCTAACCTAACCTAACCTAA
The DNA here is from genome assembly GCA_947623365.1 of Achlya flavicornis. NCBI lineage: Eukaryota > Metazoa > Arthropoda > Insecta > Lepidoptera > Drepanidae > Achlya > Achlya flavicornis. Next base: position 17,484,677 of record OX392474.1, on the reverse strand, counting down.
CCTAACCTAACCTAACCTAACCTAACCTAACCTAACCTAACCTAACCTAACCTAACCTAACCTAACCTAACCTAACCTAACCTAACCTAACCTAACCTAACCTAACCTAACCTAACCTAACCTAACCTAACCTAACCTAACCTAACCTAACCTAACCTAACCTAACCTAACCTAACCTAACCTAACCTAACCTAACCTAACCTAACCTAACCTAACCTAACCTAACCTAACCTAACCTAACCTAACCTAACCTAACCTAACCTAACCTAACCTAACCTAACCTAACCTAACCTAACCTAACCTAACCTAACCTAACCTAACCTAACCTAACCTAACCTAACCTAACCTAACCTAACCTAACCTAACCTAACCTAACCTAACCTAACCTAACCTAACCTAACCTAACCTAACCTAACCTAACCTAACCTAACCTAACCTAACCTAACCTAACCTAACCTAACCTAACCTAACCTAACCTAACCTAACCTAACCTAACCTAACCTAACCTAACCTAACCTAACCTAACCTAACCTAACCTAACCTAACCTAACCTAACCTAACCTAACCTAACCTAACCTAACCTAACCTAACCTAACCTAACCTAACCTAACCTAACCTAACCTAACCTAACCTAACCTAACCTAACCTAACCTAACCTAACCTAACCTAACCTAACCTAACCTAACCTAACCTAACCTAACCTAACCTAACCTAACCTAACCTAACCTAACCTAACCTAACCTAACCTAACCTAACCTAACCTAACCTAACCTAACCTAACCTAACCTAACCTAACCTAACCTAACCTAACCTAACCTAACCTAACCTAACCTAACCTAACCTAACCTAACCTAACCTAACCTAACCTAACCTAACCTAACCTAACCTAACCTAACCTAACCTAACCTAACCTAACCTAACCTAACCTAACCTAACCTAACCTAACCTAACCTAACCTAACCTAACCTAACCTAACCTAACCTAACCTAACCTAACCTAACCTAACCTAACCTAACCTAACCTAACCTAACCTAACCTAACCTAACCTAACCTAACCTAACCTAACCTAACCTAACCTAACCTAACCTAACCTAACCTAACCTAACCTAACCTAACCTAACCTAACCTAACCTAACCTAACCTAACCTAACCTAACCTAACCTAACCTAACCTAACCTAACCTAACCTAACCTAACCTAACCTAACCTAACCTAACCTAACCTAACCTAACCTAACCTAACCTAACCTAACCTAACCTAACCTAACCTAACCTAACCTAACCTAACCTAACCTAACCTAACCTAACCTAACCTAACCTAACCTAACCTAACCTAACCTAACCTAACCTAACCTAACCTAACCTAACCTAACCTAACCTAACCTAACCTAACCTAACCTAACCTAACCTAACCTAACCTAACCTAACCTAACCTAACCTAACCTAACCTAACCTAACCTAACCTAACCTAACCTAACCTAACCTAACCTAACCTAACCTAACCTAACCTAACCTAACCTAACCTAACCTAACCTAACCTAACCTAACCTAACCTAACCTAACCTAACCTAACCTAACCTAACCTAACCTAACCTAACCTAACCTAACCTAACCTAACCTAACCTAACCTAACCTAACCTAACCTAACCTAACCTAACCTAACCTAACCTAACCTAACCTAACCTAACCTAACCTAACCTAACCTAACCTAACCTAACCTAACCTAACCTAACCTAACCTAACCTAACCTAACCTAACCTAACCTAACCTAACCTAACCTAACCTAACCTAACCTAACCTAACCTAACCTAACCTAACCTAACCTAACCTAACCTAACCTAACCTAACCTAACCTAACCTAACCTAACCTAACCTAACCTAACCTAACCTAACCTAACCTAACCTAACCTAACCTAACCTAACCTAACCTAACCTAACCTAACCTAACCTAACCTAACCTAACCTAACCTAACCTAACCTAACCTAACCTAACCTAACCTAACCTAACCTAACCTAACCTAACCTAACCTAACCTAACCTAACCTAACCTAACCTAACCTAACCTAACCTAACCTAACCTAACCTAACCTAACCTAACCTAACCTAACCTAACCTAACCTAACCTAACCTAACCTAACCTAACCTAACCTAACCTAACCTAACCTAACCTAACCTAACCTAACCTAACCTAACCTAACCTAACCTAACCTAACCTAACCTAACCTAACCTAACCTAACCTAACCTAACCTAACCTAACCTAACCTAACCTAACCTAACCTAACCTAACCTAACCTAACCTAACCTAACCTAACCTAACCTAACCTAACCTAACCTAACCTAACCTAACCTAACCTAACCTAACCTAACCTAACCTAACCTAACCTAACCTAACCTAACCTAACCTAACCTAACCTAACCTAACCTAACCTAACCTAACCTAACCTAACCTAACCTAACCTAACCTAACCTAACCTAACCTAACCTAACCTAACCTAACCTAACCTAACCTAACCTAACCTAACCTAACCTAACCTAACCTAACCTAACCTAACCTAACCTAACCTAACCTAACCTAACCTAACCTAACCTAACCTAACCTAACCTAACCTAACCTAACCTAACCTAACCTAACCTAACCTAACCTAACCTAACCTAACCTAACCTAACCTAACCTAACCTAACCTAACCTAACCTAACCTAACCTAACCTAACCTAACCTAACCTAACCTAACCTAACCTAACCTAACCTAACCTAACCTAACCTAACCTAACCTAACCTAACCTAACCTAACCTAACCTAACCTAACCTAACCTAACCTAACCTAACCTAACCTAACCTAACCTAACCTAACCTAACCTAACCTAACCTAACCTAACCTAACCTAACCTAACCTAACCTAACCTAACCTAACCTAACCTAACCTAACCTAACCTAACCTAACCTAACCTAACCTAACCTAACCTAACCTAACCTAACCTAACCTAACCTAACCTAACCTAACCTAACCTAACCTAACCTAACCTAACCTAACCTAACCTAACCTAACCTAACCTAACCTAACCTAACCTAACCTAACCTAACCTAACCTAACCTAACCTAACCTAACCTAACCTAACCTAACCTAACCTAACCTAACCTAACCTAACCTAACCTAACCTAACCTAACCTAACCTAACCTAACCTAACCTAACCTAACCTAACCTAACCTAACCTAACCTAACCTAACCTAACCTAACCTAACCTAACCTAACCTAACCTAACCTAACCTAACCTAACCTAACCTAACCTAACCTAACCTAACCTAACCTAACCTAACCTAACCTAACCTAACCTAACCTAACCTAACCTAACCTAACCTAACCTAACCTAACCTAACCTAACCTAACCTAACCTAACCTAACCTAACCTAACCTAACCTAACCTAACCTAACCTAACCTAACCTAACCTAACCTAACCTAACCTAACCTAACCTAACCTAACCTAACCTAACCTAACCTAACCTAACCTAACCTAACCTAACCTAACCTAACCTAACCTAACCTAACCTAACCTAACCTAACCTAACCTAACCTAACCTAACCTAACCTAACCTAACCTAACCTAACCTAACCTAACCTAACCTAACCTAACCTAACCTAACCTAACCTAACCTAACCTAACCTAACCTAACCTAACCTAACCTAACCTAACCTAACCTAACCTAACCTAACCTAACCTAACCTAACCTAACCTAACCTAACCTAACCTAACCTAACCTAACCTAACCTAACCTAACCTAACCTAACCTAACCTAACCTAACCTAACCTAACCTAACCTAACCTAACCTAACCTAACCTAACCTAACCTAACCTAACCTAACCTAACCTAACCTAACCTAACCTAACCTAACCTAACCTAACCTAACCTAACCTAACCTAACCTAACCTAACCTAACCTAACCTAACCTAACCTAACCTAACCTAACCTAACCTAACCTAACCTAACCTAACCTAACCTAACCTAACCTAACCTAACCTAACCTAACCTAACCTAACCTAACCTAACCTAACCTAACCTAACCTAACCTAACCTAACCTAACCTAACCTAACCTAACCTAACCTAACCTAACCTAACCTAACCTAACCTAACCTAACCTAACCTAACCTAACCTAACCTAACCTAACCTAACCTAACCTAACCTAACCTAACCTAACCTAACCTAACCTAACCTAACCTAACCTAACCTAACCTAACCTAACCTAACCTAACCTAACCTAACCTAACCTAACCTAACCTAACCTAACCTAACCTAACCTAACCTAACCTAACCTAACCTAACCTAACCTAACCTAACCTAACCTAACCTAACCTAACCTAACCTAACCTAACCTAACCTAACCTAACCTAACCTAACCTAACCTAACCTAACCTAACCTAACCTAACCTAACCTAACCTAACCTAACCTAACCTAACCTAACCTAACCTAACCTAACCTAACCTAACCTAACCTAACCTAACCTAACCTAACCTAACCTAACCTAACCTAACCTAACCTAACCTAACCTAACCTAACCTAACCTAACCTAACCTAACCTAACCTAACCTAACCTAACCTAACCTAACCTAACCTAACCTAACCTAACCTAACCTAACCTAACCTAACCTAACCTAACCTAACCTAACCTAACCTAACCTAACCTAACCTAACCTAACCTAACCTAACCTAACCTAACCTAACCTAACCTAACCTAACCTAACCTAACCTAACCTAACCTAACCTAACCTAACCTAACCTAACCTAACCTAACCTAACCTAACCTAACCTAACCTAACCTAACCTAACCTAACCTAACCTAACCTAACCTAACCTAACCTAACCTAACCTAACCTAACCTAACCTAACCTAACCTAACCTAACCTAACCTAACCTAACCTAACCTAACCTAACCTAACCTAACCTAACCTAACCTAACCTAACCTAACCTAACCTAACCTAACCTAACCTAACCTAACCTAACCTAACCTAACCAGTCTTCGTCGAGCCACGGTGGCGAGCGCACGCGCCCACCTCGCGATCCGCGTCAGCTGCTGCACTGCAGCCGTCGAGCCACGGTGGCGAGCGCACGCGCCCACCTCGCGATCCGCGTCAGCTGCTGCACTGCAGCATCGGATGCGTCTGCCCGTCTGCGCAGCATCCGCATCCGCATCCGCGTCTGCGTCTGCGGCTGCGTCTGCGGCTGCGTCTGCGGTCTGCGCCTGCACCCGCAGGCTGAGACCGCATCGGCTCACCGCATCGCGGCTGCGTCTGCGGTCTGCGCCTGCACCGGCAGGCTGGGACCGCGTCGGCACACCGCGGCTGCGTCGGCGTCGGCGGGAGCGCCCGGCGTGACCGGCGGACTCCGTGGACGGCCACGGAGTGATTCGCGCGCGACCCCCCCTCGAGCGGGTGACGTAGGCAGCGGAAGGAAAACCGCTTAAGGCGTCGGAGGGGCAAGCCGAGGGTGCGGGGAACGGCGAACGGCACGGGGGAACTCGACTGTTCGACCGACCAACTGTCGCTCAGTCTTGAAGATCCAGTCGCGACGACCACACGTGCCCGCCGGGTTCTCGCGGCCTCGACGGCCGCGGCCGTGGCTGCGGCTGCATGCGCAGCATGGCGCCTTCCCATCTTTTAGTGCAGTTTAGTGCAGTTCAGTGCGGCAGAATTTAAACGCATCAGTGCAGCGTATGCGTGAACGCAAGTGAAGTGACCCAGTGCTCCGTGTGAATGCGGATGCATCTGCTCAGTAGTTAACCATCTTTTTGTCTGTACCACTTGTCGGGATGCCGTAAGGCTTTATACCACCTGCTTACCCCCCTGACTGTGCGGCCGGCTGGGCTGTCTGCGGCAACAACAACTGCGGCAACGCCTGCCGACTGCGGGGCGTCGGCGCTGAGTGCACTGCGGGACCCGAATCCAAGCCAACCCTGCCTCTCGACACGTTGGTGCCCCCCCCGCGTCCTGCATCTCCGGGAGTGGTTCCTGAGGACGACAGCGCCTTCACTTGAGTCTACGCGTGACGGCTGCGGCAGCTGGAGACGTCGCCATCTCAACTCGCCCCCGTCTCTGCCCTCCCTCCGCCCCCACCCCCTCTCATCTACATTTTTAAAAACACTAATGCAGTAGTGCCCCCCAATCCAAGTGAGAAAGTGTTTAAATCAGTGCGTCCAACCGTGCAAGTTTGTACTCCACGACACCAGTTCAAAACTATGCAGACACTGTAAGTGCTAGACTTAATTTTATTTATAACCAACAACTACCAGAATTAACCCCCCCGCTTAAGATTAAGATGCATCCATGGCTCGGTATTGTCTGCGGAGCAAAGTGACGGGGCAATCAGAATATATCCAATAACAACATCAAGAAACAAAATTGCCTCGACATGAGCTCCGCGGGCGAGGACCCTACGGAGTCCCCGGAGTCCCCTGGGTTCCAATTTGTATTAGAATGCGCGCAGACAATATTGGAAGAAATAACGCGAGGGAAAAGCGTCACCAAGCCCTCTAAGGAGCTCATTATAAGCTCGGCCAAAAAGATACAGGAAGCAATGAAAAACTCTATTGAGTTCAAAACACAACCTACCCTACTACCACAATCACAATGCATTTTCTACCCAAACAACACGCAATCTGAAAATAACAATATTAAAGAAGCCATCAAAGAGTCTGAGGAGGCAATAGTCTCCCGCGTCACCCAGGCCATAACCGAAGTATTTGTCTGCGGTATGGCTGCGCCCTCATTGGACCTTCCCGACACCCCAACGTATGCTAACTCAGTAGGCAGACATAAAAACAATAATAACAATAATAAAAAATACAAAAAATCCAACCCAGCTGCAATAATATCTAATAACGACCCCAAAACTAACACAAAGATTACTGACAACTGGAAAAGAGAAATATCCTTCCGTAAAGTCAAATACGCCCCTACTAAAATTACCCCCCTCTCAGGCAATAAGCTCAGGGTAGAGTTTGATACTACAAAGCAACGCGATGAAACTATAAACAAAATTTGCGAAGGGGGTGCGATGAGGGCGGAACCAGCCCGAAACCTCAGACCGATGGTAATTTTAAAGGGTATATCTAGGGACACACCAACAAAAGAACTCGTGGACGTAATTATCAACCAGAATGAAATATACTCTAACACTAATCATGAGGACATTGCCTTATGCTTTACCAAGCCCAATAGAAACCCTAGCCTATACAATGCCGTATTACGAATAGCTCCCCATCTCTGGCAGCCAACAATACTAACACAAAGAATAAATATAGACCACATCAAAGTGCATCTTGAGGAATATTCTCCGTTCAAGCAATGCCTTAGATGCTTAAAATATGGGCATACTATAGGCAAATGCAAATCCGAAACCCAATACTGCCAATACTGCGCAGACACTGACCATACTTACAAGAACTGCCCCACTAAAGGCGACCCACAGAAAAACACCTGTCACAATTGCAAAATGCACAACACTAAATACAACACAAACATAAATATAATGCATCATGCAACATCTAGTCTCTGCCCGGGAGTTAGGGCCATGAAAATCAAATTGTCAAAACGTACTGACTATGAGTAGGGACAATAGACACAAGAAACAGAATAATATTACTATATTATTATATTAATAAGAACCTGGTCGGCTGCGCGGGCGCGCGGTGAGGGGCGAGATGCGCTCCTTGCGCTGCGCAGCCACCCGCGCTGGCTCGCGCTGATACTGTACCAACGCTGATTCATTGATATTTGTCATTACATTAACATAGCATAGAACTTAACCCGGACCCCTACTTGCCATGGAAATCGTCTGCACACATCCGGACTGAACCACACATACACCTACACCTACATCTACCAACCACGGGAACTGACACGCACTCACACACACGAACATAAAAATGTATTGTGGTTGGACTAGGGTGGGCGGGTAGGATTTGCAACACAAAGGTTAGTTGAAATTGGAACTGCGGTGGGCTTCGGGGGGGACGTATGTGCGCAGGAGAATGTGTGTGCACGGGGTATATAGGGATATAGGTGTATACGTACATATGATTGTATTAATAAACCATTTGTGTTATTGTAAATGGAGCTGCATTGTATATACGCTAAGGGCGGTGGTGCCTGATGCGAGGTGGGCGGACTCATGCAAGGGTCCTTGAGCAGTGGCTCAATAGGGGTGGCTTGTTTGCGGGGTTGCTTGCGACGCGCGCGGAGTCTGCGCCTTGCCTTTCACTTGATGCAATATGAAAAACCACTGATGCCAGAAGTGCATCCTGGCTGCGCTATTTTATTTTATGTTGATTTATCGTTTGTTATCGTTTGTTATCAATAACAATAATTATAATTACCTAACTAAAACAAAGCATTAATGTATAATATTTATTGGGATGGGGGTGAGCCTATTTCTAGTGTCAGTTGACACTCAGCTGACACTGGAAATGGGCTCACCTTTGAGCTAAACTTTGTAAAATCATCTTGTGCTTGGGGGCTGCGCGTCTCTCCCCCCCCCCCCCCCCCGTGGCTCAATAGGTATGGATCGTCTGCGTGATCGCTGGCGCGGCGTCTGCGTCTGCGTCTTACCTTTCACTCGATGCAATATAGAATGCAATCCCTGTGCCAGAAGTGCATCCTGGCTGCACTATTAAACTTTGTAACCCTTACCTATAATAATAACTATCATTACCCAACTATAATTAACTATTAATGTAATATATTTTTTCTTAGAATTAGGAATATCGGCTATCACTAGAAATAGGCTCACCATTGAGCAATACTTTGTAAATACATCTTGTGTTTGGGGGCTGCGCGTCTCTTGCCCCCCCCTCCCCCCCGTGGCTCAATAGGTATGGCTTGTCTGCGTGATCGCTGGCGCGGCGTCTGCGTCTTACCTTTCACTCGATGCAATATAGAATGCAATGCCTGTGCCAGAAGTGCATCCTGGCTGCACTATTTAACTTTGTAACCCTTACCTATAATAACAACTATCATTACTCAACTATAATTAACTATTAATGTAATATATTTTTTTCTTAGGATTAGGAAATAGGCTCACCATTGAGCAATACTTTGTAAATACATCCTGTGTTTTGGGGCCGCGCGTCGTGCGCCCCCCCCCCCCCCCTCTCGCCCGGTCCTTATGGGACCTCATGGGATTAAACAGATAGGTGAACGGGGCCCGTTGGGGGTGCGGGGGGATGGGGGGCGCGGGGCGCGCGGGAGGCGGTGATGCCTGGCGTGGAGTGGGCGGACTCGTGGACTGGTCCTTGAGCAGTGGCTCAATAAGGATGGCCTGTCTGCGGGATCGCTTGTGCTGCGCACGGCGTCTGCGCCTTGCCTTTCACTCGATGCAATATGAAAGACCACCAGTGCCGGATGGGCATCCTGGCTGCACTATTTAACTTGTAACTCTTACCTATAATAATAACTAGTTTCACCCAACTATAACAAAGCATCAGTGTATTATATTTATTTTATGATTAGGAATGTAAATAATCACTAGAAATAGGCTCATCATTGAGCAACATTTGTAAATACATCCTGTGATTTGGGGCCGCGCGTCCTGCGCCCCCCCCCCCCTCTCAACCGGTCCTCGTGGGATCGAACCGCTATCTAGGTTGATGCGGACGGGACCTGTTAGGGGTGTGGTGGGGGGGGGGGAGCTGGACGCGCGGGAGGTGGTGGAGCCTGGCGTGGGGTGGGCGGACTCGTGGATGGGTCCTTGAGCAGTGGCTCAATAGAGATGACTTGTCTGCGAGGTCGCTTGTGCCGCGCACGGTGTCTGCGCCTTGACTTTCACTCCATGTAATATGAAAGACCACCGGTGTCAGATGGACATCCTGGCTGCACTATTTAACTTTGTAATTCTTACCTATAATAATAATAATTATTATTGCCCAACTATAACAAACTATCAATGTATTTTAATTATTAGGATTAGGGGTGTCAGCTGTCACTAGAAATAGGCTCACCATTGAGCAACATTTTGTAAATGCATCCTGTGTTTTGGGGCCGCGCGTCCTGCGCCCCCCCCCCTCTCTCTGTCCTCGTGGGATCAAACCATTATCCAGGTTGATGCGGACGGGGCCTGTTGGGGGCGTGTGGCGGGGGGGGCGCTGGGCGCGCGGGAGGCGGTGGTGCCTGGCGCGGTGTGGGCGGACTAGTGGACAAGTCCTTGAGCAGTGGCTCAATAGGGATGGCCTGTCTGCAGGGTCGCTTGCGCCGCGCACGGTGTCTGCGCCTTGCCTTTCACTTGATGTAATATGATAAACCGCCAGTGCCAGATGGGCATCCTGGCTGCGATATTTTATTAAATGTTTGTTATCAATAACAATAATTACAATTACCTAGCTATAATAAATTATAACCATATATATAGTAGGATTAGAAAAGGCAGCTGACACTGCAATTATTATAAACATGTATAAGAAAACTGGGCCCATTAGAATTCTCTGTCTGCAAATAATAGGTAAACTGCCCAGCCTTAACAAATACCAAATTGTAATCATACCATTCTATATGAAACAATCTTGAAAACCTTAAACTATAAATGACTCAATGTAACTATTAATTACTAATAATGTCAACTATAATAAGTATAGACACACAGTTGTATCACTTAGCATAGTGTTGTCGATAATATACTCCCCAGGTCAGGGGTGTACCTGGCCTGGGAAAACTAAAAAAAACCTAACCTAACCTAACCTAACCTAACCTAACCTAACCTAACCTAACCTAACCTAACCTAACCTAACCTAACCTAACCTAACCTAACCTAACCTAACCTAACCTAACCTAACCTAACCTAACCTAACCTAACCTAACCTAACCTAACCTAACCTAACCTAACCTAACCTAACCTAACCTAACCTAACCTAACCTAACCTAACCTAACCTAACCTAACCTAACCTAACCTAACCTAACCTAACCTAACCTAACCTAACCTAACCTAACCTAACCTAACCTAACCTAACCTAACCTAACCTAACCTAACCTAACCTAACCTAACCTAACCTAACCTAACCTAACCTAACCTAACCTAACCTAACCTAACCTAACCTAACCTAACCTAACCTAACCTAACCTAACCTAACCTAACCTAACCTAACCTAACCTAACCTAACCTAACCTAACCTAACCTAACCTAACCTAACCTAACCTAACCTAACCTAACCTAACCTAACCTAACCTAACCTAACCTAACCTAACCTAACCTAACCTAACCTAACCTAACCTAACCTAACCTAACCTAACCTAACCTAACCTAACCTAACCTAACCTAACCTAACCTAACCTAACCTAACCTAACCTAACCTAACCTAACCTAACCTAACCTAACCTAACCTAACCTAACCTAACCTAACCTAACCTAACCTAACCTAACCTAACCTAACCTAACCTAACCTAACCTAACCTAACCTAACCTAACCTAACCTAACCTAACCTAACCTAACCTAACCTAACCTAACCTAACCTAACCTAACCTAACCTAACCTAACCTAACCTAACCTAACCTAACCTAACCTAACCTAACCTAACCTAACCTAACCTAACCTAACCTAACCTAACCTAACCTAACCTAACCTAACCTAACCTAACCTAACCTAACCTAACCTAACCTAACCTAACCTAACCTAACCTAACCTAACCTAACCTAACCTAACCTAACCTAACCTAACCTAACCTAACCTAACCTAACCTAACCTAACCTAACCTAACCTAACCTAACCTAACCTAACCTAACCTAACCTAACCTAACCTAACCTAACCTAACCTAACCTAACCTAACCTAACCTAACCTAACCTAACCTAACCTAACCTAACCTAACCTAACCTAACCTAACCTAACCTAACCTAACCTAACCTAACCTAACCTAACCTAACCTAACCTAACCTAACCTAACCTAACCTAACCTAACCTAACCTAACCTAACCTAACCTAACCTAACCTAACCTAACCTAACCTAACCTAACCTAACCTAACCTAACCTAACCTAACCTAACCTAACCTAACCTAACCTAACCTAACCTAACCTAACCTAACCTAACCTAACCTAACCTAACCTAACCTAACCTAACCTAACCTAACCTAACCTAACCTAACCTAACCTAACCTAACCTAACCTAACCTAACCTAACCTAACCTAACCTAACCTAACCTAACCTAACCTAACCTAACCTAACCTAACCTAACCTAACCTAACCTAACCTAACCTAACCTAACCTAACCTAACCTAACCTAACCTAACCTAACCTAACCTAACCTAACCTAACCTAACCTAACCTAACCTAACCTAACCTAACCTAACCTAACCTAACCTAACCTAACCTAACCTAACCTAACCTAACCTAACCTAACCTAACCTAACCTAACCTAACCTAACCTAACCTAACCTAACCTAACCTAACCTAACCTAACCTAACCTAACCTAACCTAACCTAACCTAACCTAACCTAACCTAACCTAACCTAACCTAACCTAACCTAACCTAACCTAACCTAACCTAACCTAACCTAACCTAACCTAACCTAACCTAACCTAACCTAACCTAACCTAACCTAACCTAACCTAACCTAACCTAACCTAACCTAACCTAACCTAACCTAACCTAACCTAACCTAACCTAACCTAACCTAACCTAACCTAACCTAACCTAACCTAACCTAACCTAACCTAACCTAACCTAACCTAACCTAACCTAACCTAACCTAACCTAACCTAACCTAACCTAACCTAACCTAACCTAACCTAACCTAACCTAACCTAACCTAACCTAACCTAACCTAACCTAACCTAACCTAACCTAACCTAACCTAACCTAACCTAACCTAACCTAACCTAACCTAACCTAACCTAACCTAACCTAACCTAACCTAACCTAACCTAACCTAACCTAACCTAACCTAACCTAACCTAACCTAACCTAACCTAACCTAACCTAACCTAACCTAACCTAACCTAACCTAACCTAACCTAACCTAACCTAACCTAACCTAACCTAACCTAACCTAACCTAACCTAACCTAACCTAACCTAACCTAACCTAACCTAACCTAACCTAACCTAACCTAACCTAACCTAACCTAACCTAACCTAACCTAACCTAACCTAACCTAACCTAACCTAACCTAACCTAACCTAACCTAACCTAACCTAACCTAACCTAACCTAACCTAACCTAACCTAACCTAACCTAACCTAACCTAACCTAACCTAACCTAACCTAACCTAACCTAACCTAACCTAACCTAACCTAACCTAACCTAACCTAACCTAACCTAACCTAACCTAACCTAACCTAACCTAACCTAACCTAACCTAACCTAACCTAACCTAACCTAACCTAACCTAACCTAACCTAACCTAACCTAACCTAACCTAACCTAACCTAACCTAACCTAACCTAACCTAACCTAACCTAACCTAACCTAACCTAACCTAACCTAACCTAACCTAACCTAACCTAACCTAACCTAACCTAACCTAACCTAACCTAACCTAACCTAACCTAACCTAACCTAACCTAACCTAACCTAACCTAACCTAACCTAACCTAACCTAACCTAACCTAACCTAACCTAACCTAACCTAACCTAACCTAACCTAACCTAACCTAACCTAACCTAACCTAACCTAACCTAACCTAACCTAACCTAACCTAACCTAACCTAACCTAACCTAACCTAACCTAACCTAACCTAACCTAACCTAACCTAACCTAACCTAACCTAACCTAACCTAACCTAACCTAACCTAACCTAACCTAACCTAACCTAACCTAACCTAACCTAACCTAACCTAACCTAACCTAACCTAACCTAACCTAACCTAACCTAACCTAACCTAACCTAACCTAACCTAACCTAACCTAACCTAACCTAACCTAACCTAACCTAACCTAACCTAACCTAACCTAACCTAACCTAACCTAACCTAACCTAACCTAACCTAACCTAACCTAACCTAACCTAACCTAACCTAACCTAACCTAACCTAACCTAACCTAACCTAACCTAACCTAACCTAACCTAACCTAACCTAACCTAACCTAACCTAACCTAACCTAACCTAACCTAACCTAACCTAACCTAACCTAACCTAACCTAACCTAACCTAACCTAACCTAACCTAACCTAACCTAACCTAACCTAACCTAACCTAACCTAACCTAACCTAACCTAACCTAACCTAACCTAACCTAACCTAACCTAACCTAACCTAACCTAACCTAACCTAACCTAACCTAACCTAACCTAACCTAACCTAACCTAACCTAACCTAACCTAACCTAACCAACCAAGTAGTTTGCTCCAGATCCGGTCTTTCTCCGACAGTTGGTTGCGGAGTTATTAGCTTCCAAAGTGGAGCTTTGACAGCTCGGCGGCCATTTTGGAAAATTTCAATCCGCCACAACTTCGCAGCCGAAGGTCGCAGAGACTCGCGGATTTCATAGTCGGAGTTAGGGGCCATTAGCCTATACTGCCTGAAATTTTCAGGCAGATCAGGACGATAAATTTTCCGGGTCCTGAAAACAGTGTCATCTGGTAGAGGAGCTGAAGCTGAACAAGGTAAGACCAAGTTCGGGTGTTCTGCGGCCACTGGTTGAGGAGTTACAGCCTGTCAAAGTTTGACTTTGACAGTTGTGCCGCCATTTTGAAAAACTTTCAACATCAATAGCTCCAAAGCCGAGAGTCGTAGAACATTGGGACTTTCTTTCCTGACATTGACAGGCTTAGCCCAATATATTTGTGCAATTTCAGGCACTTTGGGGCGAAAGGTTTTTACTAGCCTAAAAGTGGTGCAGGTCGGTCGATCTCGTCGAGCCCTTTGGGAAAAACCAAAACACGGGGTTATTCGGCCTGCTGGTTCCGAAGATATAGTGGGATAAAAATACCTAGCCGCCATCTTGGTTTTTAACCCAAATCTTTGGGCCTGGATATCTTCGGAACAAACAGAGATAGGTGTACCGTGTTTGGGATCATCGGAAAGGGCTCGAGGAGAGCTATCTGTTGGACACCAAAAAGGGACTCTACATAGAGTTAAAAATTTTTTCTTTGTGCACTTTATTGACTGACCCCCGGAGGGTCCGACTCCCCAAAAAAGGGACTATTTTGAATCTTTTCCTTGCAGGAAATTGAAAACATATATTTTTATAGATATTATTTTGTGTACTTTTTCGGCCAACTGCCATTTTGACATTTACGCGCTTTCAATTTCGACTGATGTTGTTGTATTCCAAGTGAATACTTCTATTGCTTGTTATTTATCGCCTTGCCAACCCTCCCTGAGACTGTGCGCGACTGGATCCTTGTGTAGAGGTTCTCTCTACATAAAGTGACCTGAAAATAAACTTAAAACTAAGACATATAAAGAAAAATAGAGTTACTTACCTTACCTTACTGTAGGTTGACTTACCACGACGCGCCGGCTGACTGGATCTGAAAGGGAAGACAAATATTATAAGCTTTTGACGATAAAATAACATATACATATATATAAAACTTCTACAAACCTTTTCTTCATATTATTTTGCTTACTTTTATTCGTGTACTCGTGTTTACAACTTTTACAAATTTACACTTACCTGTGCGAGATACCTCATAATGTTTCGCTCCCCGACCCGCAAGCCGACCGAGGCTAAGCAATCATCCCAAAAAACACCGGGATCGACAGAGAAGGCGGGGCCTTCCGAGCCAAAAATGACTACAGCCCCCAGTGTTCGACGTAGCGTGGGGGAATGGGAGTCTGGGAACCCCAAGCCGCCCCCACACTCGCCAGTAAAAAAGAGCATAACCGCTGCCCCTGCGGGGCCAAAGGACAAACTTCAGCAGGATAAAAGTTCTACTCGGCGAACATCAGTCGAGGCAGCCGCAAGCCCACCTAAGTCTAAATCTAAGGAGCCCTACCGATCTAGAGCTATGGAGGCCAAAGCTTGCCTTACTACAGCAAAGACACACCTAAGTGACTCCAGAAACCTCAGGAGAGACATCAAAACTGAGGTTACGACGGCGGTTGAGCGGCTGTATCAACTCGTGCTAGAAGCAGAAAAGGAGTTAGCAAAAGGGAAAGCCGAAAGGAAGGAAATAGGGGGACAAGAGAACAAGGGACGGGAGAGTGAGATAGTGACAGAGCAAAACAAGGAAAAGGGAATGGACCCCACCACCTCCGACACTGCCTCGAATAAAAAACAGATGGAGGACTTGATGCAGACCATCAAAGACCATGGACGGTTAATGACTGAATGTAAGCAGTACACACAGACATTGACCGACCAATTAAAAACCGTATCCACCCCTGAAAACAGGCCAACCTACGCGTGGGCCGCATCGGTGCCCAAAAAAAGACGCGCAGATCCACTCCATTGTGGTCTCTTCTGAAGGACAGGAGAGTGGAGAAGAAGTGGTCGCCAAGATAAGGGTAGCAGTGAGAGCAAAGGAGGAAGGCCTCCAAATTGAAAGGGTGAGGAAGGCCAGGGACCAAAAGGTGGTGGTCGGCTGTCAAAGCAGAGAGGAGATGCAGAAGGTCGCAGCAAAAATAAGAGACTCCGGCGGGAACCTTAAGGTTGAGGAGATGAAAAATAAGGACCCACTCATCATTCTCAGGGACGTACTAAGCTACAACACCGACGAAGATATCGTAGCATCCCTGAGAAATCAGAACAAGAACCTCCTCGGTGACATAGCCCCGAAAGACCAGAGGCTATTAGTCAAACACCGCCGGATAGCGAAGAATCCCCTGGAAGGACATGTAGTCATGCAGGTGGCACCGCGAGTGTGGCAGCGCCTGACCGCCGCGGGGAAAGCCCACATAGACCTGCAGCGTGTGCGTGTGGAGGACCAATCGCCACTGCTGCAGTGCTCTCTCTGCCTCGGTTACGGACACAGCAGGCGTTTCTGTAAAGATACAGCAGTCAAATGCAGCTACTGCGGCGGATTGCACATGTCGGCAGACTGTGCGGATCGACTTGCAGGGGAGCCGCCATCGTGCTGTAACTGCTCGAAAACGGGAACGGTATCTGCGGGTCACACCGCTTTTAGCATGGAATGTCCAATAAGAAGAAAGTGGGACGAAATAGCAAGAGCTTCTGTAGCATACCAGTGTTAAGGTGGTTCCAGGCGTCTCACGAGTAACTGCTCCAACACAGTACGTGGCTGCACAGGCGAACCTCCAGAGGAAGAAGCTGGCAACGCAAGAACTAATGCTCGAGGCTACGAAGCGAAGGATCGCCTTTGCATTGGTCCAGGAGCCATATGTGGGCAGCATCAAGGCGATGGGGTCCTGCGGGGGGGCAAGGATTTACCAGAGCGCGAACCGTGGTGAGGGCACCGTGAAGGCGGCAATAGTCGTTTTCGACCACGATGTCGATGTTGAACAATGCCCAAAATTCACCACCAACAACATCGTGGTGGTGAAGCTAAGGACGAGCGCCTGGGAGATTCTTGCGGTCTCGTATTACTTCGAGCCCGATCAGCCCATAGAGCCATACTTGGACCATATAACTGATGCAATAAACGAGCTTAAGCCAAGAAATGCCTTAATTGGAGGGGACGCCAACGCGAAGAGTGCATGGTGGGGGAGCAGTATCATCGATGATCGCGGCGAAGCACTGGCTGGAATGGCCGAAGAACTCAAATTGCAGGTCTTAAATTGCGGTAACAAACCCACCTTCGATACCATAAGAGGGGGGCGCAGAATAACCAGCTGCGTCGACGTGACGCTTTGCACGGAAGATCTCTTGGCCCTAGTGGAAGAATGGTCAATCGCCGAAGACCTGACGAGTTCGGACCATAACGGCATCATAGTAAGAATTCAGCTACAAAAAGGAAAGAGCACAAGAATCAATAGGACTACAAGAAAATACAACACAAAGAAAGCAAATTGGGAACTTTTTTGTAAAAAACTTGACCAATTTAAAATAGAAAGTAACATCAATACAACAGAAATAGAACAAATTAACAATACCGACAATTTAGACAAAATTATAGAAAAATACACAGAAGTAATAACTAAAGCTTGCGATAAATCTATACCAAAAAAGAAGGAGAACAATAAACTTACTATGCCGTGGTGGTCCGATGAACTCGCAGCGATGAAGCGCGAAGTTAACACCAAGAGGAGGAGAATCCGCTGCGCTGCGCCATCCCGTAGAGAAGGTGTGATTGCGGCATACCTGCAACAAAAAGAAAAATATGAGTTAGAGGCCAAACAACGACAAATAGAGAGCTGGAAGGATTTCTGCCAAAAGCAAGACAGGGAAGGAATGTGGGAGGGCATCTATCGGGTCATCAAGAACACCACAAAAAGGCAGGAAGATCTACCACTGTCTCGAGATGGAAAGGAAGTAGGGCAAGAAGAGTCGGCGAAATTGCTGGCAGAGGTCTTCTACCCAGAAGACACGGAGGAAGATGACAACTCGGAACATCGGCAAACCAGAACTCTCGCAGACCGGATAAACGACTGGAGTCATGATGAAAACCATGACCCAGAGTTTACTACGGAGGAGCTCAGGCAATCCATGGAGAGCTTCAACCCGAACAAGGCCCCAGGACTAGACGGCTTCACGGCTGACATCTGCCAGCGCACTATAGCTAGGGACTTAGAGTTACACTTAGCTATCTTCAACAAGTGCTGGCAGCTAGCCCACTTCCCAAAAAAGTGGAAGGAGGCCATTGTGGTGGTTCTAAGAAAACCCGGGAAGGAAAATTACACCAGCCCGAAATCGTACAGGCCCATAGGGCTTCTATCTGTGATGGGCAAGATCTTGGAGAAGATGATGGTCAAGAGGCTAAATTGGCACCTGGTACCCAGGATAAGCCCCCGCCAGTACGGCTTTATGCCGCAACGTAGCACGGAAGACTCCCTCTATGACCTGACGACGCACGTGAGGAGCAAACTCCGAGAAAGGAAGCTCGTCACGATGGTGTCGCTGGATATAGAGGGAGCCTTTGACAGTGCATGGTGGCCGACCATCAAGGTCAGACTGGCGGAGGAACAGTGCCCTGCGAATCTCAGGAGGTTGATAGCCAGCTACCTGAATGACCGTAAGGTCCGGGTTAGGTACGCTGGCCATGAGTTTTCAAAGGGCACTAACAAGGGCTGCGTCCAGGGGTCAATAGGCGGCCCCATCTTATGGAACCTTCTCCTTGATCCGCTGCTAAAGAGCCTAACGCAAAGGGGCGACTATTGTCAAGCCTTTGCGGATGACGTGGTGCTGGTGTTTTCCGCGGAGACTGCACTCGAGATCGAAGGACAAGCCAATGCCGCTCTCGAGCATGTTCGGAGGTGGGGTGTCATGAATAAGCTGAGGTTTGCACCGCACAAAACCTGTGCAATGGTGCTAACCAAAAAGCTTAAGTATGACACGCCACGTCTGACCATGGGCGGGATAGACATTGGGATGTCCAAAGAGATCAAGATCCTGGGGCTCACGATTGACGAAAAGCTCACGTTTAACAGCCACGTAGCTAATGTTTGTAAAAAAGCCCTGAACATTTACAAGCAACTGTCAAGAGCTGCCAGGGTCAGTTGGGGTCTCCACCCGGAAATCATTAGGGTAATTTACACGGCGACTGTCGAGCCCGTAATCATGTATGCTTCTAGCGCTTGGTCGACTGCTTCTAAGAAGATTGGGGTTCAGAAGCAGCTGAATGCAGTGCAGAGGGGATTCGCTCAGAAGTTGTGCGGAGCCTACCGCACAGTATCCCTGAATGCGGCATTGACCCTGGCCGGGGTGCTTCCGCTCGACATCAGGATACAGGAAGCAGCCGCTCTGTACGAGGCCAGGAGGGGGGCGCCCCAGCCAGGGCTGGCGGACAGGGAGGTAGAGCGGATGGTTCCCCGCGCTGACGCCCCGCACCCGGCGGAACAGATGACCTTGGAGTTCAGTTGCCTGGAGGACCAAACACAAGTGGAGAACCACGCCACCCAAGATGTGCAAATTTACACCGACGGTAGCAAGATTGAGGGCAAAGTAGGAGCAGCCCTCTCAGTATGGAGTGGAGGAGAGGAAAGAAGAGCCCACAAGCTCAAGCTACCGTCGTACTGCACAGTCTACCAGGCTGAACTCCTGGCCATTTGTAGGGCCACAGCAGAGGCACTAAGATGCGGCAAGCCTAGCTGCGCCATTTTGAGCGATTCCCGCTCAGCACTAGAGACAGTGGCCAACCCGGTTTCCCCCCACCCCCTAGCAGTTGAAGCGCGATCAAACATCAAGCGCGGCCGACTCCAGAATAAGGTCGTAGATCTGTTCTGGATTAAAGCTCACGCAGGGCTGGAGGGGAATGAGCGGGCAGACCAACTGGCCAAGGAAGCTGCGCTCAACGACAAACGGAAGCCCGACTACGATGGATGCCCGGTCTCATTCATCAGGCGACAGATTCGTTTGAGGTCGCTTGATGAATGGGACAGGAGGTATAGAAGCGGCGAAACAGCCGCCGGTACTAAGATGTTTTTCCCCGACATAATAAGATCATATAAAATTATTCGTCAAATCCAGCCAGCCGGAATTATTACGCAAATATTGACGGGACACGGCGGGTTCTCCGCATACCTGAATAGATTCAAGTGCAAGGAGAGCCCGTCGTGTATCTGTGATTCTTACGTAGATGAGACGGTCGCGCATATTCTTTTCGAGTGTCCGGTTTACGGAAGGCGGAGACGCGAGGCCGAAATACAACTCAATGAGGTACTTAATACCGAAAATGTCACAAAAATAGTTGTAAATAAGAAAAAGTATCCAACTTTCTTAGAATACTGTGTAATTATAGCTAATAAAGTAATTAAAAGAAATAAGTAGTTCAAATTATGTCTCACACCTATTATATGTATATGCGTTTTGACATAATAAACTTTGATTTTAAAATAATTGTATTTAAACAGTATATTAACTGTAAGTAGAAACATAAGATAGCACATAAGGTTGTAATCCCGTTAGACTATAAGAAAATTTTGTGTAATTCTCTCGATATGTATACAGAAGTGTATGTAGTATATAAGTAAATGTATTTTGCTGTTATACTTGAATGTATGTATGTAATTGTTCATATTGTTGCTCTTGTTCTGAAATTTTTAACTGTTTTTATTGAAATAAATAAAACCCTTTTTCGAAAACTCTGTGCAAATATAAGCTCTGACTATGTTAGAGGTAGCTCGCGGGCCGGGCCAGAGAGCGCCCGGACAGGGAAAAAAAAAAAAAAAAAAAAAAAAAAAAACCTAACCTAACCTAACCTAACCTAACCTAACCTAACCTAACCTAACCTAACCTAACCTAACCTAACCTAACCTAACCTAACCTAACCTAACCTAACCTAACCTAACCTAACCTAACCTAACCTAACCTAACCTAACCTAACCTAACCTAACCTAACCTAACCTAACCTAACCTAACCTAACCTAACCTAACCTAACCTAACCTAACCTAACCTAACCTAACCTAACCTAACCTAACCTAACCTAACCTAACCTAACCTAACCTAACCTAACCTAACCTAACCTAACCTAACCTAACCTAACCTAACCTAACCTAACCTAACCTAACCTAACCTAACCTAACCTAACCTAACCTAACCTAACCTAACCTAACCTAACCTAACCTAACCTAACCTAACCTAACCTAACCTAACCTAACCTAACCTAACCTAACCTAACCTAACCTAACCTAACCTAACCTAACCTAACCTAACCTAACCTAACCTAACCTAACCTAACCTAACCTAACCTAACCTAACCTAACCTAACCTAACCTAACCTAACCTAACCTAACCTAACCTAACCTAACCTAACCTAACCTAACCTAACCTAACCTAACCTAACCTAACCTAACCTAACCTAACCTAACCTAACCTAACCTAACCTAACCTAACCTAACCTAACCTAACCTAACCTAACCTAACCTAACCTAACCTAACCTAACCTAACCTAACCTAACCTAACCTAACCTAACCTAACCTAACCTAACCTAACCTAACCTAACCTAACCTAACCTAACCTAACCTAACCTAACCTAACCTAACCTAACCTAACCTAACCTAACCTAACCTAACCTAACCTAACCTAACCTAACCTAACCTAACCTAACCTAACCTAACCTAACCTAACCTAACCTAACCTAACCTAACCTAACCTAACCTAACCTAACCTAACCTAACCTAACCTAACCTAACCTAACCTAACCTAACCTAACCTAACCTAACCTAACCTAACCTAACCTAACCTAACCTAACCTAACCTAACCTAACCTAACCTAACCTAACCTAACCTAACCTAACCTAACCTAACCTAACCTAACCTAACCTAACCTAACCTAACCTAACCTAACCTAACCTAACCTAACCTAACCTAACCTAACCTAACCTAACCTAACCTAACCTAACCTAACCTAACCTAACCTAACCTAACCTAACCTAACCTAACCTAACCTAACCTAACCCAGTTCTGACCCGTCTGTGACCGAGAACGGATCATTTTTACACGTGCTCCTCAGTTTTAATTACAAAAAAGTGGGAAGTTCTGCACCGATTTGACCGCCTGATACGTCAAAAGTTGCGTCTCGGTGCACCCGATATGTGAGTGAAAGCCGTGTGAAAATTGGATCGCAGTGCACAAAGTTATTAGTGAAAAAGTGGTTTATAACCTAAAAGTGCACCAAATTTTTACAAGTTTTTGCGTTTATCTCTGTAACGAGATCGATTCCCCCCCTGTTTTTTGCTGCCGTTCGGTGGGGACCCAGAAGGAGCACCTTGCTGGAAAAATTCAGATTTTTCCGGTCGGGATTTACGAAGATATCTGCAAGAAACGGAAAACCACGTGGAAACGTGGTCCGTGAAGGAGCATCGTCAGCAGTTCTTCTTCATTGCAGTCTTCAGCACCCGGGAACCAGGAGATCAACGGTACAAAAATTTTAATTTTTGGACATTTATTTTCTGAGTTATTTCATATTTTGTTGGCTAACTTTGACATCGAATAACTCAAAAACTTCAGGCAGAGTAGTATAATTTTATTTTATGGTCATTTGCGCGCTTGCCTGACTAGCTTAAATTCCAAATTTCAGATTTTTTAATTTTATATGTCTTGTATTAACACCAATTTAGTAAATTTTTAAACTTTTTAACCTAATTTAATATTTTTGTATGACAACATTTCTTATTCTTATTCTGTGTGATAGAGGGTCATTTACCAAAAATTTTGACACCTCATTTGTAATTTTGTGACTATCCGTTCCCGAGATATAGATTTTTTACTGTTTTTTCGATTTTATTCTAAATTAATAGATTTAATCAAAATTTGACTTTAGGACTGGGTCCTATACACTATTTGTGACCATAATAAGCCCAAACTCGGGTCCTGTATCTTCTAGATTGCGGATTTTGAGAAAAATCCGCCATTTTGTTTTTTTGGCAAAAATTTTTAACCCGTGATATCTTGAGAACGGATAGGTTTAGGAATTTAGGATTTTGACCTCAGGGGGTGAAATCACCGTAGCTAAGATTTGTATTGGTTTTTGGGCGTTTTTAAGCCCAAAAACTTTTTTGGCTTGGAGTTGGTTTTGGGACACGGGGAAGGTCGAGCCGAGTAGTTGGCCCAAAGTCCGGATTCTCTGTGACGCTTGGTTGCAAAGTTGTAAGCTCCCAAAGTGGGACTTTGACAGCTCGGCGGCCATCTTGGAAATCTTTGACCCGCCACAGCTCCGCGGCCGGAGGTCGTAGAGATTTGCGGATTTGACAGTTGGCGTTAGGGGCCCTCAGCCCATTCTCTCCCCAATTTTGGGGTAGATCGGAGCGACAAATTTCCCGGGTCCTGGAAACGATTCCAGCTGACAGAGAAGGTCGGACTGCACCAAATAGGCCCAAACTCGGGTGTTCTGCGACGACTACGAAGGGAGTTATAGCCCGTCAAAGTTACACTTTGACAGCTCGGCGGCCATTTTGGATTTTTTCTACCATCGATAACTCCCAAACGAGTGGTCGTAGACTGCCGGGGTTTTCTCTGGGAATATTGCATTGCCCAGCCCAATCCACTGTGTTAATATTGGGCATTTTCAGGCACTCATATTTTTAAAGCCTGAAAGTAGTACGGGTGGGTAGATCTCATCGAGCCCAGTGGAAAAAGCCAAAACACGGGGTGGTTCGGTCCATTGGTTCCAGAGATATAGTGGGATAAAGACATCTGGAGGCCATCTTGGTTTTTAACCTGAAACTTTGAGCTTTAATATCTCGGGAACTAATAGGGTTAGGCATACTGTGTTTGGGGTTGTTGGTGAGGGCTCGAAGAGAGCTATCGACTCAGACCAAAAATTTGGCTCTACCTAGAGACAAAAAATTATTTTTGATTTTATTTTTATTTGGACCCCGGAGAGTGTGGCCTCCTATATAGGGGCTTATTTAGACGACTGTATATTGCTGCAGAGCAGCTTACTTATTTAATAAATCTATTTCGTGTTTTTGTGTGCTAGATATACTGCTATTTCTAGTATTTTGTACGGAGCAAAATTTTAGAACTGCTTAAATCTCGACCAGTGACGACTGCAGGCTCTACTTAAACACTTTAAATTGATAAAATTATCAACTTAGTAAGACCGAGACCGTATTTTACAGTCAGTAAATTTTATTTTTCTTTTATTTTCTTTTATTCTGGTGTACCTATTTTATTTTGTTGTTGCTTTTGCAATTTTACTCGTGTTCATTAATTGATTGCCCTTTACACAGTCAATTAATTTTTGACGTTCCACCCGAGACTAGATACCCATAAGACAAGATGTCATGCATCAGGACCCCAGACGGGAAGGTCAGAGATCTAAACCCTAAGCAGACCAACAGCCCACCAAAGGAACGAAGGAGATTGTTGGAAGAGAAGGCCGGCCCCTCCACAGAGAGCGATGAAAAACCCACTCAAGTGCGGCGTAGTATAGGGGAGATCGAAGCCCGGACGACAACATTACCTGTCCAACAAAAATCCCTCAGCCAGCAAGAGGGGAAACCCAAAGCTGTGCTAAGAGGGAAGCCAGTGGTGGCCAAGGCGCCCGAGGTTGAAAAATCCCCAAAACAGATCCCGAAGTATAAAAATAGGACTTCTGAGGCCAAAGCCTGCCTCATAAAGGCAAAAACGCACTTGGGGAACAGCCGCAACCTCAAAAACGAGATTAAAATCGAGGTCATAGAAGCCGTGGAAAGGCTCTATATCTTGGTTAAAGAATCGGAGGAGGGGAAGGCACCTGTAGAGAAAGAGAAGGAAGCAGAGAAATGCCACCTAGTGGAAAAACCAGAACCACCGAAACTGGAGGTGGACATGAGGAAGGAACTAGAGGAGCATACTAAGCTCTTACTGGAGCATAAACAAGAAATGGGGAAGCTGACAGATATGATTAAGAAACACCAGGACCAGTTCGAAAGATCCTACGCAAACGTGACGGCCGGCATGCCAAGGAGGCAACCCCAGGAGATGTCAGCCATGCACTCACTCGTCGTAACATCAAAGGACGAGCATGAGACGGGAGAGCAGGTCTTCGAAAAGGTCAGGAAGGCTGTTAATGCAAAGGATGAAGGAGTAAAAATCGACAGGATTAGGACAGCAAAGGATAGAAAAATTATCATAGGCTGCAGGGACAAGGACGAATTGAGAAAGGTAAAGGACAACATGGGAAGGGATGAACAACTGAGCGTGGAGGAAATTAAAAATAAGGACCCACTCATCGTACTGTATGGCGTCATAAATAAAATAACAGACGAAGAGCTCGTGAAGGCCATCCGAGTCCAAAACAAGCATTTACTTAAAGGCATAAGTGCGGAGGAGGATCGGATGGAGGTGCGCTACAGGAGAAAGGCGAGAAACCCGCTCACATCCCACATGGTGGTAAAGGTGTCACCACGCATCTATCAGCGCTTGACGGACGCGGAGGCTGTGCACATAGACGTGCAGAGGATACGGGTCGCGGACCAGTCCCCCCTCATACAGTGTTCTCGCTGTTTAGGGTACGGACACGGGAAGCGGTTCTGTCACGAAGCCGTCGATGTGTGCAGCCACTGTGGAGGACCGCATATGAAGATGGAATGTCCTGACTTCATCACGGAAGCCCCCCCAAGTTGTATTAATTGCGTTAAAGCAAAAATTGGTAAAACGGAGCACAACGCATTTAGCTACGAATGCCCGGTGAGGCGCAAGTGGGAAGCACTTGCGAGATCCACCGTGGCATATCAATGCTAAGGGCACCCCGTATAAGATCATGCAAGCCAACCTCCAGAGGATGCAGCTGGCAACGGACGAGGCCTTCATTGAAGCGAGCAAGCGTGGCTTTGCGGTTGCACTCCTCCAGGAGCCATACGTGGGTGGAACAAGAAGGCTAAAAAACTACCAAGGGGCAAGGATTTACCAGAGCACTGAGCAAGGAGAAGGGACAGTTAAGGCAGCAATAGCCGTCCTGGACTCTACACTGGACGTTGTACAGTACCCGCAACTCACCACAAACAACATCACAGTGGTGGGAATCCGAACCAGTGCCTGGGAAATCACATTCGTGTCCATGTACCTTGAGAAGGACCAGCCTATTGACCCATACCTGGAACACCTGGCCAAGATTGGCGAAAAATTAGGAACAAGGAGGTTGGTGATTGGGGGAGACGTTAATGCCTGGAGCCTATGGTGGGGAAGCGCGGAAACTAACCGTAGAGGTGAAGACTTGGGATGCGCACTTGACGAGTTGGGCCTCCAGGTACTCAACACTGGGAAAACACCGACCTTTGACACAATCAGAGGGGACAGAAGGTTCTGCAGCAGCGTCGATATAACGGCTTGCTCGACCGATTTGCTGACCCTGGTGGAGGACTGGAGGGTAGAAGAGAACCTCACGAGCTCGGACCATAACGGCATTACCTTCAATATACAGTTACACAAAGCAAAAGGCACACAAATAATTAGATCCACACGACTCTATAACACCAAGAAAGCAAATTGGATCCAGTTTCATAAGAAACTGGACCAATTAAAAGCTGAACACCAATTCACACAAGCACAAATTGAACAAATAAACAACACAGAACAGATAGAAATAGCAGTTAACACATACACAAAAGCAGTCACTCAGGCATGCACACATTCAATACCCACAAAGAAACATACACAAACACTTACCATGCCGTGGTGGTCCGAAGAACTCGCAGAGAAGAAAAAAGAAGTCACCACCAGAAAGCGAAGAATCAGATGCGCCGCGCCTGTCCGAAGGTCGAGAGTAGTTGAAGAGTACCTGGAAAAGAAAACAGAGTATGAGTTGGAAGCCCAGAAGGCCAGGATAAGAAGTTGGAAGGAGTTCTGCGGAAAACAGGACAGGGAGGGGGTCTGGGATGGGATATACAGAGTAATCGGCAGGACAAGGAAGAGAGAGGAGGAGGTATTACTTGAGGTTGAAGGCATAGTGTTGGATGCAAAAGGTTCCGTTAAGGTACTAGCGGATACTTTTTACCCGGAGGACTGTAGAGATGCAGACAACACCGAACATTGCAAAATTAGAGCAGAAGCAGAGAATGTAAACGCTGGAACGCAAGATGATTCTTGCGACCCTCCATTTACGCAGGCCGAACTTAACATTGCGACAAATGCCTTCAACCCAAAGAAAGCACCTGGCGCCGACGGATTCACTGCTGACATATGCCTAGAAGCAGTAAAAAACAGCCCAGACCACTTCTTGGGAATACTTAACAAGTGCCTTGAACTCGGCCACTTCCCGAAGCCATGGAAAGAGGCCACCGTCATAGTATTGCGGAAGCCGGGAAAGAAAACGTACATCGAACCGAAGTCGTACAGACCCATTGGACTGCTCCCAGTAATGGGAAAGATTCTTGAGAGGATGCTGGTTACCCGAATCAAGTTTCACTTGCTGCCCAGGATGAGTACTCGCCAGTTCGGATTCATGCCCCAGAAAAGCACCGAGGACTCCCTCTATACCCTAATGCAACACATCCACAGGAAGATAGACCAGAAAAGAATAGTCACACTGGTGTCATTGGATATAGAGGGAGCCTTCGATAGTGCATGGTGGCCAGCTATTAGGGTCCGACTGGCTGAGGAAAAGTGTCCGGTGAACTTGAGGAGGTTAATCGACAGCTATCTCGAAGACCGGAAAGTCCGAGTACGATACGCAGGAGAGGAGCACGAGAAGAAGACTACTAAAGGATGCGTTCAAGGATCCATCGGAGGCCCAATCCTATGGAACCTGCTTTTGGACCCGCTGCTTAAAGAGCTGGAGAAGAGGGGGGATTACGTTCAGGCTTTTGC
Organism: Achlya flavicornis; assembly: GCA_947623365.1. Lineage (NCBI taxonomy): Eukaryota > Metazoa > Arthropoda > Insecta > Lepidoptera > Drepanidae > Achlya > Achlya flavicornis. The sequence goes on along the minus strand of OX392474.1, from coordinate 17,456,395 downwards.
GGACGATGTTGTACTGGTCTTCGACGGAGAGACAGCCCAGGGGATCCAGGAGCGTGCTAATGCCACACTCGAACATGTTCGGGCGTGGGGAGTGAGGAACAAGCTCAGATTCGCACCACACAAGACCATGGCGATGTTAATCACTCGAAAACTGAAGCACGACACCCCACGCCTGAGCATGGGTGGGATTGGCATTGGCATGTTCAAGGAAATCAAGCTGCTGGGTCTCACCATCGACGAGAAGTTGACCTTCAACGCCCATACCGCGAATGTTTGCCGTAAAGCCGTGAGCTTCTATAAGCAGCTCTCACGAGCCGCGAAAATACATTGGGGACTTGAACCGGAAATCATCAGGACGATGTACACAGCCGTGATCGAACCGACTATTATGTACGCCGCAAGCGCATGGGCTCCTGCAACGAACAAAATAGGAATCCAGAACAAACTGAACGCAGTGCAAAGAGGATTCGCTCAGAAAATTACCAAGGCCTACCGAACGGTATCACTGAACTCGGCACTACTACTCGCTGGGTTGCTTCCCTTGGACATCAGAGTCCGGGAAGCAGCCTCGCTTTATGAAATAAAGAAAGGTTACTCCCAGCGGGTAGTAGGCGATCGACAGGTGGAAAAACCCGTGCCTTATAGATTGATGCCACACCCTGCGAAACAGGAGAAACTGGAATTCGTATGCCTGGAAGATAGAGCAGCATTAGAACAGCACTACAACGATGGCTTAAACATCTTTACCGACGGTAGCAAAATTGAGGGAAAGGTCGGTGCCGCACTAACAGTTTGGAATGGCGAAACGGAAATTGCTACAAAAAAGCTGAAGCTGGACGATTGCTGCTCTGTCTACCAAGCGGAGCTCTTGGCACTGGTGACAGCAACCGGAATAGCAGTCAAAAATAGAAGCGTGAGCTGCAATATTTATTGTGACTCGAGATCCGCCCTCGAAACCGTCACTAACAACTCCTCACCACACTAACCTAACCTAACCTAACCTAACCTTTTTTTTTTTTTTTTTTTTTTAAGGAGTGGAAATGCCTGACGCATACTCATCTTGTCGAGGGCACGACAAGATGGTTATGTCCGATTTGCACGGACTAAAACCACTCCGCGTCCTTCTATTGCCTGAGTGCCTGGGTTACGGGTTCCCTATCCTTGGCTACCGCGACTCTGGCAGGCTTTGGACTACTTTCGCAGTCCCCGTCTTTCGAAGGCCTTGCCTTCTTTCCTTCTCTGGGGGGCGCACAGGACGCAGTGCGCCGACTCCTGGGCCTGTCACTGGTCGGGCGACGGGCTGCCCTGCCCGCCGCCCGCAGGCTCCATCTCATGGTGGTCTCAGATCATCTCTCTGGTGCGCTCTTTGTCGGCGCCCAGGACGTCTGCGGTGAGAGGGTACAAGAGATTCTGCCTCTCGCTCTCGCTCAGCCACCTCCTTCACGGCCATCACGGCTTCACAGTACGCGACAACAGCGTTCCAAGCCCCCTCACTCTCAACCATGGATGCGACCACGGCCGGCAGCGAGATTGCTTGCACTCCAATATCGGCCATTAAATTGCCTCTCTCTGTGTCCCAGGCCGGACACACCTGTAGTGTGTGTAGGGCCGTGTCCTCTTGTGCTGGACAATGGTGGCACTCTGCCGACTCCTCACGCCCGATTCTGCACAGGTAGCGTCCGAAACAACCGTGTCCGGTCAACACCTGTGTGAGTGCGTACGTAAGGGCGCCGTGTTTTCGCTCCACCCATTGTCTGAAGACCGGTCTGATGGCGGCAATGGTAGTCAGTCCGGCACTGGGATGGGTGATGATTTCATCCCACTCCCGCATCACAGATGCCCGTAGTTCCATCTTCTTTCTCTTAATGTCGCCCGGGTCAATTGTGCGGCCTTGTCCAAGCGCTTCTATACGCCAGTGGTACAAGTCCGCGAGAGCTTTCGCTTCAAGGTGCCAGGGCGCAGACCCTGCAAGTAATTCCGCCGTTTCATGGGCAATTGTGCGGTAGCCTCTAATGGCTCTGATGGCCATCACCCTTTGCGGCCTTCGCAGTAGGGCAACATTACGCGCCGTCAAGTTTCCAGCCCAAACCGGTGATCCGTACATGGCTATGGACCGCACGATGCCCATGTATAAGTTCCTGCACGATTTGTTAGGACCCCTCAAATTTGGTAGGAGCCGCGATAAAGCAGCTGCAGTGCCCAGGAGTTTTGGGGCTAGGTACCTGAAGTGGGGTTCAAAATTCCACCTGCTATCCAACAAGAGACCCAAATATTTTAAGGTCGTCTTGATCGGTATGCGGACACCTCCAACCATTATGTGGGAGTCAGGCGGCGGTAAATTTCTAGGGCCTCGGAATGCAATGGCCTCTGACTTGTGGAGGGCCACTTCCAAACCCAACCTTCTGATTCGGCTAACCACTTGGGCCACTCCAGCTGTGGCCAATATGGCCGCCTCTCTGTGGGATTTTCCCCTTGCAGTCACCAGCGTGTCATCCGCATAGCAGGTTAGGGATACCCTGGGCAAGAGTGAGCAACGGAGCACCCAGTCATATGTGATATTCCACAAGAGTGGTCCTAGGACCGACCCCTGTGGAACACCACACGTTACTTCCCTTTCTCTCCATCCGTCACGTCCAGGATACATAATTTTCCTCATTGAAAGGTAGTCTCCGATAATGTTTCTGAGATATTTTGGCACATTATGGTGAACGAGTGCCTCATTTATGTAATACCAGGGGAGGGAGTTAAAAGCATTAGAAATGTCAAGAGACACCGCCAATAGCACCTCACCCCGAGATACAGCTTCTTCAGCCATTGCCTTCACTCGTAGCACTGCATCAATCGTGGAGCGGCCACGGCGGAACCCGAACTGATTTTCGTCCAAGTCCGGCCCTATCAATGTCAGGTGCTTGACAAGGCGGTTAGCAATGACACGCTCGAAAAGCTTACCAGCCTCGTCTAAGAGTACTATAGGCCGATATGCTGATGGAGAATCCGCCGGACGCCCATCTTTTCCAATGAGCACTAGCTTTCCAGATTTCCATCTCTGAGGGAAACGTCCTTGGATTAGGCAGGAAGTAAGGAAAAACCTAAAGCGTGCTCCCAGATGCTCTAGACATGCAACCCACACTTTACCCGGTATACCGTCTGGCCCGGGAGCAACACTCTTCGCCTTCATCTTTATGATGCCTATTTCAAGTTCCGACTCGGAAACTTCAGGGATGGGGTCCACCTGTTCTGTGTCCATATTCGCCTGTTGAGGTATCAACGGAGATATATTTTCCGATCCTACGGGAAACAGTGCCGAAATAACAGTCTCCAGAAATTGCGGCTGAAGGGTCCGCGTAAGGGGTGGTGTCCATGGACGAAGCTTGTTTCGGACCATGCGATACGGACGCCCCCACGGATCGTTATCGAGGATCGCAAGGAATTCCTCTTGCGCTTGTGTCTTGGCCCTCCAGATTGCTTCTTTAAGCGTCTCCTTTGCTGTCCGATACGCCTCGTACAGCTCCGCCTCAATGGCAGTCGAATCCTGATTGCGGAGGCGCCGCCTGCGTTGTCGAGCGTACTGACGTCTAGCCGCAAAGCATGCGTGGCGCATTTGTGTTATGTCTTGCGACCACCAGTATACCCAACGTCTTGGTGCTCTTCGCTGAGACAGTACGCGGGGCATCGCTGCATCACAGATTGACGTGACGGCGGTCTCAAACCATTCCGCCTCCTGCGGGATGTTAATCGCTGAACTCGGCGCAGGGATCCAGGATTGGACGATAGCCGCTTCTGTAAGTGCCTCACGATCTAGGCGCCCGAGTATCCATTGTGGACCAGTATTATTTGGAATCGTCCGTATAGGGCTTTCAGAGGTTTGGGCGGAGACGTTGAATCGTATATACCGATGGTCTGACAACGTTTCTACCTCCTCCACGACTTGCCAGCCTTGAACACGTCGCGCTATGGCAGGGGAAGCAAACGAAATGTCCACAATGGAGCCACCCTCTTGCCGGACGCACGTGTGTACAGTACCTCTGTTGAGGATGACCATACCGTGCTCTATTGCCCAATCTATAAGTGCCTCCCCCCTCGCATTTGCCGATGATGAGCCCCAAGCCGGAGATTTGGCGTTGAAATCACCAAGGACAAACACGGGGGAGGGATGAGCCCGTTGCACGACATTGCTCAAATGAAGGAGCAGGTCTTCAAAATCGACGAGCGGTCTGTTTGGGGAGAAGTAGACCCCAACCATAGTCACGTCACCTAATTTGGCAGCAACATACCCATGACCCTTTTCAATGTTAGAAAGGGGCGGGGAGCCAGAAGCCCGAGCCGTGTTGATGCACACTAGGCCATCCGCGTCCCCTGCCCAGTCTACTGAACACGGGATGAAATATGGCTCAGAAACCACCGCCACATTTATTGACCACTCCGCCATGCTCTGGATCAGGAGGTCCTGAGCTCTAGTGGAGTGGTTTATATTCGCCTGTAGTATGCGTAGTGTTGTATTAAACATTAATTGGTGTCCATATTTGTACTGTCCTTCTCTCTCGCACTTGTTGAGGGTGTCGGTTTTGGCCGTTTTCCCGGTTGCGCGAGGCTCGTCTTTCTGCTTTTAGACTGGGATATGCAGTCCTTGGAGGCTGTTATATGTCCAGCAGGCTTTTCCTTCGCGGCACAGACTAAACAGTGCGGGTTGTTGGTACACACATTAGCTTTATGACCGGTCTGGCCACAAGTAAAACATCGTTCGCTGCAATCTACGTCCGATGAGCACTGGACACCTACGTGGCCATGCAATAGGCATCGGAAACACCGCATGGGTCTCGGCTTAAGTAACTTTACTTGTGCCGAGACCCAACCGATAAGAAGCCGCTTCCCATCTGTTAGTTTCTGGGCGGCCGAAACCGGGCAGCTCACTATCGCTGTACCCAGTCCACCGGGTCCTGTCCTGATTTCTGTGGACTTTACCTGGTCTACAAGACAATCACCAGTTTTGGCGATAGCAGCCACTAACTCCTTCTTTGTGATTGAATCGTCCAGGTCTAGGATCCTTAGATCCAAACATTTAGTCGGCCGGGAGATTCTTACTTCTTCTTCAGACAATTGTTCCTTCAGTTTCGCCGCCAAAGCATCTGCCTTTGGGCCACTGGTGGCACCTGGCACCTCGAGGAGACGGGCACCTGTGGTGGTGACTTTGCATCGTATGCTCTCGATGCCCAGTTCACCCATGTCGAGTGTCGACTTTAGGTTATGCAGAATTGCAGCATATGTTACACCGCGCTCTTTCGCCCCCTCCTGAAGCGTCAGTACGACTGCTGTGGAGCGCGGTGGCCGGAGTCTTCTTTGCTCCCTGGCTTTCTTCTTTGCTGCCATTTTTGCAGCCTTCGCTGTCTTTTTCTTTTCGCCAACTTTTTCCCACTTTCCCTCTTTCGGAGAGGTCGTTTCGGATGACGAGCCAGCCTTTTCCAAGTCTTTGTTGGCATTCTTCATAGTCTTTTTCCCGTTCTGAGGTTTAGGGACTTCGGCATGAGTAGAGGCCGATTTTGGTGCAGATGATGGTGCCCGCGTAGTTGCCTTCACAGTCTTACTTGCATAAGTTTGCGCTGGCTCTGCAGGTTCTGGTGGCACCTTTTTATTTTTGTTGTCGGATGCCAGAGGCGGTCGGAGGATCCTGCCTTCCAGAAATTGTACCCTTTGTAGGACCTTACCGATCTCCTCCCTAAATATTTGAGCAAGGTCCAACTCATTAGACTTCGTGGCCGTGGTCACCGTCGGTGGACTCCCCTCCCTTGTGTCAATTATCATCGACTTTATACTCTTCAGCTCCTTACGGAGCTCATCCATCTGCCTTTTAAGGCGTGCGTTTTCGACTTGAAGCCGATACACCTCATCAGAGGCCAAGCGCTGTTGTAGCTCCTCCGCTACATCTTCGATGCTGTTGGCAGCCCGTTTTAGTGTTTTTTGGTATGTTCCTTTAAGACCTTTAGATATTCTTGCCACTTCTCTTATTTCCTCAAGAGACTCCTCCATTCTTTCCTTAAGACCTTCTGCAGGCAATTCATCTGCATCCGGCTTTGATGAGACACGTGATGTAGCGCGAGAGCCACGGTCACCAGTCTCACTCTTAGCCACTTCAGCGGCCAGCCTGTCCGCGTTGTTGATCCTCACTTCAAGCGAGTTCGCCATTAAGGCGGCCTCAAGCTCTTTCTTGGCCTTATATTTGCCTACATGCTCGCCAGTTGTAGGCGGCCTTCCTCTGCCACGCTTCTGGGCAATTACGTCCGTGTCGCTGGTTTTCTCACTGCCTGGGGCAGATTCCAGCGTGGAGGTTTTGTCTTCCTTTTCGATATGTCGTCGTTTCCGGTATAATTTGGACTGTTTGTCCCCACTTTGTGCACTCGCTGCACTCATAACAGAGTCCGTATCAGAGATCTCGGACCTGCTCATCTCCTCTTCATCATTTTGGTTTTGGTTTATTTTGTTCGTATCCATATCTATTCCCACGAGTTTGGGGGAAATATTCGGTCCACCCGGGCAGAGACCCCTGTACCCGGGTAAGCCTAGCATAACCCGCGTTGGTGTCGGCTGGTGCCAACGCGGGGACACGCACTAACGACCACAAACTGTGTGGCCATTCATCTCCTCGCGGTGCGGCGCCGCTTGAGATTCAGGAATTTTTTAGAGAGGTGTACTTCCTCGCAGACCCGGCCGATTAAGGCAAGGTCCCCCGGTCCACGTAGGCCTCCTACCATCGTTGTGGGTTACGGGTTGACCGGCGGGGCCTTGAAAAAGGCCGTTTACGGAGGCAGTGTAAGTGCACACCGTGACCGCCGCTCCCTCCACGTCGAAATTGGAAAAGGTAGGGAAAGGAAGGAAAGGTAGGGGAGAATAGGAAAGGAAAAGAGGGGGAGGAAATGAAAGGGAAAGGAAGTGTTGCTCTTCGTCAGATCCCTCACCTCGTGCCTCCCGGTATGGGTAGCCCTGCCGGTATAGCCACGAGGATCCTTGGGACACGCAAGCCCCCCCACCACGGCAAGGTGGCAACACGTCGGGGGGGAACCTAACCTAACCTAACCTAACCTAACCTAACCTAACCTAACCTAACCTAACCTTTTTTTTTTTTTTTTTTTTTTTTTTTTTTTTTTTTTTTTTTTTGGTAACCCAGGGGAATCCTGCATGGATACCCGGCAGCCTCGGGGGAGGCGACCGGGTTATGTCAGACTCTTACTGACTAAACCCCTGGGGTGTTCCTTCTCTCGCCGTTTGGTGCGGGGCTGCGGGACACAAAGCCCTCAACCGCCTGCCCCGCCGGCGTCGCTCGTTTGAGCCCTTCTCGGCGGGCGGGGCTAAGTTTTAACTTAGCCCCGCCTCGCTCCTTCCGCTGGAGTCGCCCAGGAACACTCGGGCGTCTCCAGCATGGGACCTCTGTGCAGGTGGTGACCCCCCGATCTACCACCCACGGTCCCCGGCGTTAGGGCGGCAACCGGGCCGCAAAGGCCCGACGCCGCCCACCGCGTCTGCGGCGGCGAATAGGGAGCGAGTTAGCATCGTCCTCTCGCTCCCTTTCCGCCGCCTCCTTCCGTGACATAACATCGTCACAGAAGGTCGCGGCCGCCCTCCACGCCTCCTCGCTACTCACCATGGCCCTTAAAAGGGCCGGCAGCGAGAGGTCACCTCCTACTGTCGCGGACAAGGCGGCGCGTGGGATCGCCCAAGCGGGGCACTCCTCGCGCGTGTGTTGCGCCGTGTCCGCGACACCAGCCACGCAGTGGTGGCACATCTCCGTGGGCTCTCTGCCCACCACACGACACAGATATCGACCGAAGCAGCCGTGCCCGGTGATCATCTGCGTCAGGTGGAAGGAGAGAGCCCCGTGCCCCCGTTCGAGCCATGTTTGAAGAATGGGCCGAACGGCGGCCACCACCTCGCGGCTCACCTCGGGGTTCTCGAGGCGGGCCATCCATTTCCGGAGGAGAACGCCGCGCGCGTCCTCTCTCCAGCTTGCGATCTCCCGCGGGTGCGGACGGCCCCCGCCTCGGATCTCCTCCCTAGTTCGCCGGTACACCGCGGCGAGTACCTCGGCTTCAAGGTCCCACGGCGGCGTGCCGGCGAGCACACACGCGCCGACGCACGATACAGTGCGGTACGCCCGGACCACCCTGAGCGCCATAGCGCGCTGCGGACGTCGCAGCGCAGCCAGGTTTCGAGCGCTCATGGCGTCTGCCCATATTGGCGCCCCGTAGAGCGCCATGGAGCGCACCACACCGGTATAAAGGCGTCGGCAAGTCCGTCTCGGCCCACCCACGTTGGGCAGGATCCGCCCCAGGGCCCCAGCAGTGGCCATCAACTTCGGGGCCAGCCGCCGAAAGTGTTCTTCGAACCTCCACCGGCCGTCGAGGACGAGTCCCAGGTACTTCATCGTCGACCCGACGGCGATGGAGGTTCCTCCCACCATTATGGAAGCTCCAGGCGGTGGCCCATGTCGGGGCCCGTGGAAGACCAGGGCCTCCGACTTGTCAAGGGCCACCTCGAGCCCCAGGGCGCGGATCCGACCAACCACCTGGGCCACTCCTGCCGTGGCGAGGATGGACGCCTCTCGATAGGTGCTGCCGCGAGCCGTCACGAGGGTATCGTCAGCGTAACAGGTTACGTCAACCCCCGCAACATGGCCCCGCGCAGCACCCAGTCGTATCCGATGTTCCACAGGAGCGGACCCAGAACCGATCCCTGTGGAACACCGCACGACATGTCCCTCCTCCCAGTGCCGCTACTCGTCGGGAAGACGACAGCTCTCCCGACGAAGTAGTCGGCCACCACCTTTTGGAGGTACTGCGGCACCCCATGATACCGCAGTCCCCAAAACACCGTTTCCCAGGGCAGCGTGTTAAACGCGTTGCGGATGTCGAGAGACACCGCGAACAACACGCCACCCCGGGAGGTCGCCTCATCGGCGAGGTCTCCATAGGCTCCTCTTGGGTCGGCTGCGGGGCTTTGCCCTTGGCCTCCCTCGCCTTCTTTATTTTGGGCTTTTTTGGCGCGGATTTCCGGCGGCTGCCGCAATTTCCCCCGCCAATAGGGTGCGCTGCCGGTTTACCGGCCGCTGCGCAGATTGCACATTTCGGTTCCTCCCGGCAATCACTGGCCCGGTGGCCCCGCTCTCCACAGCGGTAGCAGATACCACTGCGGTCTACCTCCGACGCGCATTTGCAGCCGACGTGGCCGACCTCGAGACACCTGAAGCATCTCATGGGCCTGGGGTCGAGCAGCGTGACTCGTGCTGACACCCAGCCCACCTTGAGTCGGGCAGCTTCGACCACGGACTTTGCGGCCGCCATCGGGCAGCTGAGGTAGACTGAGCCACCGTTTATTTTGCCAGCTCTTACGTCATCCGTGGCACACCCTCCTACTGTAGCGACAGCCGCCATGACCTCCGCCGCGGTGTTTGAATCGTCGAGGCCTGAGACTCGCACCTCAACTCTCTTCATTGGGCGAGTAATCCGGGCCACATCCGGACTTATCACCTGCCTTAGTTTGGCAGCCAAGGCGTCCGCCTTTTCGGCACCCGCTTCTCCGATGATCTCCATCATGCGGGCGCCGGTTGCGGTCGTCCTTGCCCTCATCTCTTCTATACCGAGACTCGGGTAATCAATTTTGTTCCGAGCTTCGGTAATTATGGACCCATATGTAGTCCCCTTTTCAACAGCGGCCGGCTGCAGGGTGATGACCACTGCAGCCGTTCGCGGAGGACGCAGCCTATCCACCGGTTTACCCTTCCTTAGCTTCGGAGCGTTGTTCTTTGGCGGCTCCGTTGTAAAGTTAGCCGGACCTTTGGTCTGGCGCTTCGCCGGGTCTTTACTATTAGCTTGGCCCTTGGCCGAGGTCTTCTTCACTCCCCGGGCGGTTATCTCGCTCCACCCAATCCTGGGTGGAGGAGGCGCTGCGGCAGCCGGAGCCGAGCTTGCTTGGAGCTCCTCCCTCTCTAATGCCGCCATTGTCTTCTTCCCCCGTCCTTTTCCCTTTGGGGGCTTGACGGTGAGGGGGACAGATGACGGTTCTTCAATTCGATGTGGGGCGGCAGTCACGCCGGAGCCCGAGGGCTGCGGCTCTTGCGTGGTATCCGCTGTGGCTGCGGCCCTTTTCTTCTCTGCCGCGAGTGGCGGCCTAAGCCTTGGTTCTGGGAGGAGGCGGTCTTGAATGCCGTCAAACCTCGCGTTCAGCATCGCGCTGAACTGAGCGATGCTTGCACGCGAGGCCTGCGCCAACATTTCCTTAAGGGCGGGGACGGCCGTCGCTGCTGTCGACTGGCTACGCAGCTCAGCCACTTCTTGACGTAGCCCCACTAGCTGGGCGGAGAGCAGCTGGTTCGCCGCCTCCAGCTTCACCACTTCCTCCGACACGGTGCGGGCGCTCATACCTGCAGCGGCTTCCATAATAGTTTCCGCTGCATCCTTAAGGTACTTCATCCAAGTCCCCTTCATGTTTTTGGACTTCGAAGCTATTTTTTTAACCGTGTTTGCGGCGTCATTTACCAAATTATTCAGCGCAGACATGGTCTGCGCTGTGTCCTCTCCTATAGTTGGCGGGTTGATACCGCGACGGCAGGCATGCCTCGCGTCACGTAATTCCCTCGCCATTTTCGCTATTTCTTCGTCAGCCTCAAGGCGCAGTTCTTCTGCCTTAGCGGCGTTGAGCTGCGCCTTGGCATTTGCCAAGCCCAAGTACTCCTCCGTAGTGGGCGCGCGTACTCGTCTCTTCAGTTTATGAGCCGCCCCTTTTGTCGGCTCTATTATTTCTGCCTCTTGTTCTTCGGCGGGCCTTTTGAGGAACCGCCGACCGCCTTCATTGTCCGAGGACTGAGCCGACGCAACCGTGACTAAGCTGCCAACGGTGCTGTCTGAGTCGGACTCCGACAAACGGGACAAGCGCGGTAGCAAAACGCGAAGTTCTCGCAAAGGCGCTCCCGCCATTTCCACTCCCACTCTACCTTCTACTACTACATCTTCCTCCATCACAACGTCACCTTCCCAACTCTTAACTACTTCCTCCTCGTTTTGTTTGTTAATTAAAAGATCCATATGAAATCCCACGATTATGGGGGAAATAACGTCCACCCGGGCAGAGACCCCTGTACCCGGGTAAGTCTATGGGGTAACCCACACTGGTGGCGACAGGTGCCAGTGTGGGGACACGCACTAATGGCCGGAAATCCGTCCGACCATCCATCCCCTCGCGGTGCGGCGCCGCTTAGGATTCGGGTGACTTTTTAGAGAGGTTGTCTACCTCGTAGGCCCAACCAATGAAGGTAAGGCCCCCGTTCGCGTAGGCCTCCTGCCATTGTTGCGGTTACGGGTTGACCGGCGGGGCCTTGAAAAAGGCCGTTTACGGAGGCAGTGTAAGTGCACACCGTGACCGCCGCTCCCTCCACGTCGGAAATTGGAAAAGGAAGAGAATGGAAGGAAAGGTAGGGAGAATAGGAAGGAAGAGAGGGGAAGGAAATGAAGGGAAAGGAAGTGTTGCTCTTCGTCAGATCCCTCACCCCGTGCCTCCCGGTATGGGTAGCCCTGCCGGTATAGCCACGAGGATCCTTGGGACACGCAAGCCCCCCCACCACGACAAGGTGGCAACACGTCGGGGGGGAACCTAACCTAACCTAACCTAACCTAACCTAACCTAACCTAACCTAACCTAACCTAACCTAACCTAACCTAACCTAACCTAACCTAACCGCGCATAGACATACAAAACATGATAATAAAACAAGTGTATTTAACCAGTAAGATAACTATAAGTAGAAATAACAATAGTAAATAAGTTTTGTAATCCCGTTAGTATAAGGTAGTATAAAAGAAATGTGTAGCGTATAAGCCAATGTTGTTTTTTTTTTTTTTTTTCTCTCGCTATAATAAGCAAATGTATTTTCTCTCTGTAATATTTTAAATGTATGTTTGTGTAATGTAAATTGTAATCTCTTTTCCGTTATTGTCTCAGCAATGGCACCTGATTCCCCGGATGAGTACTCGCCAGTACGGATTTATGCCCCAGAAGAGCACTGAGGACTCCCTCTATGATCTGATGCAATGCATACATGGTAACCTAGCGAATAAGAAGCTGATTACCATGGTATCGTTGGATATAGAGGGAGCCTTCGATAGCGCCTGGTGGCCTGCGATCCGAGTCCGACTGGCTGAGGAACAGTGTCCGGTGAATCTGAGGAGAGTCATGGACTGCTACCTTCGGGATCGAAAAGTGAGGGTGAGGTACGCCGGTGAGGAGTACGCCAAAAGCACCAATAAAGGTTGCGTACAAGGCTCCATCGGCGGACCCATCCTCTGGAACCTACTTCTCGACCCATTGCTGAGAGGCCTAGAACGTCGGGGCGACTACTGTCAGGCTTTTGCCGACGATGTGGTCCTGATATTTGCCGCCGACTCGGCGCTGGAGGTACAGAGACAGGCTAATGCCGCCCTCGAGTACGTTCGGGAGTGGGGTGTCAAAAATAAGCTTAAGTTTGCGCCACATAAAACAAAAGCGATGGTGATCACCAGGAAGCTTAAATTTGACACGCCACTCCTGCGTATGGGCGGGGTCGACATTGGTATGTCTGACGAGATAAAAATCTTGGGGCTCACAATTGACAATAAGCTAACGTTCAACGCCCACACTGCGAACATCTGCAGAAAGGCGTTGAACATTTATAAGCAGCTGTCCAGAGCCGCCAAGATCAGCTGGGGTCTTCACCCGGAGGTGATCCGTGTCATTTACACGGCAACGGTGGAGCCAGTGATCTTGTATGCCTCCGGCGCCTGGGCGCCGGCAACGAAGAAACTTGGAGTGCAGAGGCAGCTGAACGCGGTCCAACGAGGATTTGCACAGAAGTTGTGTGGAGCCTACCGCACCGTCTCCCTGAACGCGGCACTGGTGCTGTCCGGGATACTACCTCTCGACCTTAGAATACAGGAGGCAGCCGCCCTGTTCGAGGCCAAGAGGGGGGTTCCCCTGACAGTGCTAGGCGATCGAGAGGTGGAGCACAGGGTGGCCTTCACCGAAGCCCCGCATCCGGCAGAGCATATGAGTCTGGAATTCATGAGCCGGGTGGACCAACAGCAAGTGGATGACCGCGCCAATCAGGCGGTCCAAATATACACGGATGGCAGCAAGATTGAGGGCAAGGTCGGAGCCGCACTGTCTCTGTGGAGAAGTGGGGTGGAGACCAAAGCCCTCAAACTCAAGTTGCCACCGCACTGCACGGTCTACCAGGCGGAATTGCTGGCCATATGCAAAGCCACGAGGTTAATCCTCAAAAGCGGTGACGCTAGTTTCGGGATCCTCAGTGACTCGCGTTCGGCGCTGGAATCCGTGGTCAACGTAAGTTCTCCCCACCCCTTAGCTGTCGAAGCTCGCGAAAATATCAAACACAGCAGACTCCAGAACAAGGATGTTTCCTTGTTCTGGATTAAAGCACACGCGGGTTTGGAGGGGAACGAGCGAGCGGACCAGTTGGCCAAGGAAGCTGCCCTGCACTCTAAGAAACGGCCGGATTACGATGGGTGCCCGGTATCATTCGTCAAGCGAGAGCTTCGTAAAGACTCGCTTGGCGAATGGAACCGGAGATATAAAGCCGGCGACACGGCAGGGGTCACCAGGGCGTTCCTTCCCGATGCAGTGGAGGCGTACAGGATTGTCCGAAAGCTCCGCCCAGCAGGCGTGATAACGCAAGTGCTGACGGGGCACGGTGGGTTCTCCGAATACTTGTGTAGATTCAAGTGTAAGGAGGACCCATCGTGCTTCTGCGAGCCGGGCGTGAGCCAAACAGTCGGACACATCCTCGCTGAGTGCCCAGCCTTCGGGAAGGAGCGCCATGAGGCTGAATGTGAGCTAAACGCACACATCAGAGTCGAAAGCCTTGGAGAGTTGCTCAGGAGTAAGGAAACACAAACGGCTTTTGTGGAATATTGCAGAACCGTTGTGAGTAGTGTGTTGGCCAAAAATAAATAGAGACTAATAAATGTTTTTAGGATAAGGATTTTTGTAACGTTTTGAAAATGTGTAATTAATTAAATGTTTTAAAAATTTGGATTTCAGGATTGAAATGTTTTAATTTAATTATTGTTTTAAATTGAAATTGGAATTTAATTAATGTTTTAAAATTGTATTTGAAATTTATGTAATGTTTTAAAATATAGGATTGAGAATTTAAAAATTTGAATTTATGTAATGTTGTTAAAATTTAAAATACAGTATATACATTTTATTTATTTATTTTCAAAGGGGTTTAAAAAGGGAGGAAAATTATTCACGGCGAACAAAGACTCTGATAATGTCAGAGGGACTGAAAGGCCTACAGGGCCATTAAAAAAAAAAAAAAAAAAAAAACCTAACCTAACCTTTTTTTTTTTTTTTTTTTTTTTTTTTTTGGTAACCCAGGGGAATCCTGCATGGATACCCGGCAGCCTCGGGGGAGGCGACCGGGTTATGTCAGACTCTTACTGACTAAACCCCTGGGGTGTTCCTTCTCTCGCCGTTTGGTGCGGGGCTGCGGGACACAAAGCCCTCAACCGCCTGCCCCGCCGGCGTCGCTCGTTTGAGCCCTTCTCGGCGGGGCGGGGCTAAGTTAGAATTAAAACTCAGCCCCGCCTCGCTCCTTCCGCTGGAGACGCCCAGGAACACTCGGGCGTCTACAGCATGGGACCTCTGTGCAGGTGGTGACCCCCCGATCTACCACCCACGGTCCCCGGCGTTAGGGCGGCAACCGGGCCGCAAAGGCCCGACGCCGCCCACCGCGTCTGCGGCGGCGAATAGGGAGCGAGTTAGCATCGTCCTCTCGCTCCCTTTCCGCCGCCTCCTTCTGTGACATAACATCGTCACAGAAGGTCGCGGCCGCCCTCCACGCCTCCTCGCTACTCACCATGGCCCTTAAAAGGGCCGGCAGCGAGAGGTCACCTACTGTCGCGGACAAGGCGGCGCGAGGGATCGCCCAAGCGGGGCACTCCTCGCGCGTGTGTTGCGCCGTGTCCGCGACACCAGCCACGCAGTGGTGGCACATCTCCGTGGGCTCTCTGCCCACCACACGACACAGATATCGACCGAAGCAGCCGTGCCCGGTGATCATCTGCGTCAGGTGGAAGGAGAGAGCCCCGTGCCCCCGTTCGAGCCATGTTTGAAGAATGGGCCGAACGGCGGCCACCACCTCGCGGCTCACCTCGGGGTTCTCGAGGCGGGCCATCCATTTCCGGAGGAGAACGCCGCGCGCGTCCTCTCTCCAGCTTGCGATCTCCCGCGGGTGCGGACGGCCCCCGCCTCGGATCTCCTCCCTAGTTCGCCGGTACACCGCGGCGAGTACCTCGGCTTCAAGGTCCCACGGCGGCGTGCCGGCGAGCACACACGCGCCGACGCACGATACAGTGCGGTACGCCCGGACCACCCTGAGCGCCATAGCGCGCTGCGGACGTCGCAGCGCAGCCAGGTTTCGAGCGCTCATGGCGTCTGCCCATATTGGCGCCCCGTAGAGCGCCATGGAGCGCACCACACCGGTATAAAGGCGTCGGCAAGTCCGTCTCGGCCCACCCATGTAATGTTGGGGTTCGGTAGGAATGAAAGTATTAGACAACCTCCTTGTTTAAGCTACGTTTATTGAATAGCACACTACAATACTACAACACAATACTACTTAATACATCGTAAGCATAATTAATAAAGACGTTTACATACTAAATATACCTTAAGGATAGTACATACTTAACATACACTTCACCTCCCGGGGGTGAAAAAGAAAAAAAAAGAAAAATAGAAAAGTTTTTTTTTTTTTTTTTTTTTATATATCTAATTATGATAACACATTATACAATATTATTGAAAATATGGCCTAGTTCTATTCTTATGTACTAAATCTATCTTATGATTTTTCATAATTCTAACATTACAACCTAAATCTTCTATTACAATATAGGGTCCATCGAACAGTGCATCTAATTTACGACCCGTTTCATTTTTTAACAAAATTAGATCATCCTTCTGATATTTAACTGAATTAATAGATTTATCATACAATTGTTTTCGTTTATGTTTATTTAGTAATAGATTGTTCTTAGCATCGGCATTCGCCAGCTGTAATCGATATTTTAACTGTAATGGATAACTATCACTATTGTATAAAGGTTCTACAGTATCACAAAGTGTACTGGGAATTCGACAGAGTTTACCAAAAACGAGCTCATAAGGCGCATACTGTGTTACGGAATGGACTGTGTTGTTGAAACTAAAACACCAAAAAGGTAACCAATAACTCCATGTGTCAGAATGTTTGTCACATTGGATTCTTAAAAATGCACCCATACTTTTGTGCGCATTTTCAAGAGCTCCGATAGACTGATGATGGTAGGCTGTTGAAGATAATTTTTCAATATTAAGAATTTTACATACCTGCTTCATAGTTTCGGAAATGAATTCCGTTCCTCGATCAGTCGCTATTGTTTCTGGAATACCAAACCTTAAGATAAACTCTCGTACAAATGCATCTGCAATTGATACTGTTTCTTTATTTTTCAGGGGAATTGCTTGTACAAATTTTGTTAATTCGCACTGTAAAGTCAATATATAACAATTACCATCTGAATCTCTATCCAATGGACCTACTAAATCTAAATATACTTTTTCAAAGGCCGAGGATGCCGTTGTGGTAATTTCCATCGGCTCTTTGATATAACGAAAATATTTTGCCTTTTGACATTCTGTACATTTTTTCACAAACTCTAGGACGTCCCTCTCGATACTTGGCCAATAGTATCTCCTTTTAATAGTATTTACCATTCTGCGCACTCCAGCATGACCACTAGATGGCAGCAAGTGGAAGTCATTCAAAATAATAGTTTTTTCATTATTATCACTAATTCTTTTTATTCCTCGTAATACACATATGCGTGGTCCGGACCAGTCAGTTAGTGACTTTATTTCATCACAAACATTTTTGATAAAATCAATATTCTCTTTATCTTTGATTATACATACTTCCTCGATGTGTATCATTTTACAAAACAAACTTAATTTATGCACAAATTCGGCTCGCGATAAATGTGCCTTAAAATCAAGATTGATGTATAATATATTTTTACTTGGCATAATTCCAAAACATTCAAACTCGTTTGTTATCATGTTGTCGTCTCTAAGTTTCTTTAATTCATTTCCTTTTATAAAAACTAATTCTACTGAGTCGCACGGTTTCCTTAATATATCCACAACCCTTGGTTGATCATGCCAATTGTTGGTGGATTTATTAAGATTAGTCTTCTCAGCCTCTTTCTTGCTATTAATTAACTCGTCCATCTTTCTCTTTTGAGCCCTAGTCACCACAGCCACAACTTGCTCATGCATACTCTTAAGTTCATCCGACGTTATACATACTCTGGACAAGGCATCTGCTACAACATTTTCCTTTCCTTTTATGTAAACAATATTAAAATTGTATTCTTCCAACGTTAATCTAAATTTAAGTAGTCTACTTGACGGATCTTTTATTCCAAAAAGATATACCAAAGGTTTGTGATCTGTCATTATAGTAAATTTTCTACCGTATAGGTATGGCCTAAAATATTTTACTGACCACACTATTGCCAGAAGTTCTTTTTGAATCGTTGGATAATTTTTTTCCGCTTTATTTAAAGGTCTACTAGCGTAGGCCACTGGTCTAAGGTCTTTATTGCACAAAACTGATCCAACAGCGATACCTGAAGCATCTGTCTGAATCACGAATTCGTTATCTTCCGAGAAATCTGGATATTGAAGGATAGGTGAAGAAATTAAAGCATTTGTTAAGAATTTAAATGCACTATCACATTCATCTGTCCAAATAAATGGTTCATTTTTCCTGCATAAATTATTTAAAGGTATCGTTATATCTGCAAATGATTTTATGAACTTGCGATAATAATTACAGAAGGCTACAAAACGCTTAACTTCTTCAGAATTTTTTGGAATTGGATAATTTCTTAATACATTCGTCTTTTCTGGATCGGGCAAAACTCCCTTTTCTGAAACTATATGACCAAGATACAGAATTTCTCTTTTTAAAAATTGACACTTTTGGGGATTTAATTTTAAATTAACTTTTCTTAACCTTTCCATTACACTAATCAAATTTTGATTATGACTCACTAAATTACGCCCAAAAATAATAAGGTCATCTTGGTATACAAGACATTTATCGAAGGTCAAACCAGACATTGCTACGGACATCATACGGCTGAATGCACTTGGACTAGTCTTAAGTCCCATTGGTAAGCGTTTCATTTGATATTGTCCTGTACTGGTAGTAAAAGCTGTTACCTTACGACTGCTAGGCTCCAAGGTCACTTGATAATAGCCTTGATGAAGGTCAAGGTGAGTGAAATAAACAGCACCTGACAGGGAATCTAAGATTTCTATTATATTTGGTAGAGGAAATTTATCATTGCAAACTATCTCATTTAACTTCCTATAATCCACTACTAATCGCCATTTCTTTTGATTTCCTTCTTTACTTTTCTTAGGTACTAATAGGATTGGACTAGACCATTCGCTATTAGATTCTTCTATAATGTCATCTTCTATCATTTTGCTAATTTGCTTGTCTATTTCTGGTTTTAATGCTTGTGGTAACCGATATGGCTTGACATAAATAGGAGTAGTATTCTGCTTTACTATAATAGACTGTTCGTAAATATTTGTCGTTGTCAATTTATCCCCATTTATGTAAAAAACATCTGAATATTTTGCACATATCGCTTCAATTGATTGTTTCTCTTTTCCGTTTAAATAATTTAAATTTAACTCTGATAAAAGACTTTGAACCCTGACAACGTCGATCTTTTTATTACTTTCGCTAAATTTACATATATTATAATCAGACAAAGGTTGTAAATCCGGATTGTCAAATGGTAAAGTTATTTCCTTTTCACTAACATTAAGAATCTTAATAGGAATCCTATTATTATTTACTTTTGCTATCGCATTTGCCAGAAATACATCCTTCACTAACTCTCTTCCACATACAACTAAATCTTCATTCAAATCAAATTTATCTAAATAAATATAATGTATAGACTCCGAACGCGCTGGAATCGTAAGAATATTATTGAATCTATCATGTTCATCAATAAAATTTAAGTAATATTCTTGCTCATTATTATTTAATTTTAAAATATTTGTATTTAAATCAATATTTGCCTGAAACTTATTCAAAAAATCTAAACCTATTATACCGTCAACTTTTATTGGTAATGAATCGAAAACAATAAAGTTATGATTAAATGTTTCCTTATTATATTTCAATACTAGACTAACAGAGCCTTGTGAACGTTTCTGACCACTAATTCCATTTATTAAGGTTTCATCTCTATGCATAATCGTATTTTTTGGCAACGCTTCTTTTTTAATAATTGACAATGTAGCTCCCGTGTCAATAAGCCAATAATATTTAATGTTGTTAATGTAAAATGCAACATATTTTGCATTGCTATGGCATGATAGAATAAAATGTTTAGGAACGAAAAAACTTTTGTGTGTCTTCCTTAATTGCTCCACTACCGTGTTGTGTATCTTGTTCTACGGCTAACATATTTCGAATTCCACCACGATTCCTATAATATCTAGCGCCTCTATTATTTCTTCCACGTTGACCTTGATTATAATTCGATGAAAAACGAACCCCAAAGTTATTGTAATTCCCTCTAACATTACCACGCCATACTTGTCCACGGTTATTATTATTACGGTACTGACCACGATTGTAACTGTTAATATATTGACCTCTATTATTATTGAAGTACCGAAAACCTTGTTTGTAATTACCACGCGCATTTTTTGAAACGTACATTATGTTACCTGATGTTCCTTGAGAAGAATTCTCTTCATCTTTTGCTGCTTGGATGGTATCCTTCAGGCTGCTGTAGTTGCGTGCAGAGATAATTGTGCTCAGTTTAGAGTTGCGTAGACCATCTGAAAAACGTTTTATTGCCAACTTTTCATTTAACGGTTTTAAAACTTCGTACGAATTAGAATTACCATCTGCCTGAGTGATAGTCAAATCGGTAAATAATTTCTCAATTTCTGTACCATACTCCTCAATCGGTCTAGAACCCTGTTGAATATTTTGCAACTGGGATTGAATGGCCATAAAAGATTTTACGGGTAAAAGATGTTTTTTCAGATCTATAATTAATTCTTCCATTGTTTTATAAGAACCAGACATACGTAGCTTAGCATTTTCGGATAATCGACTTTTAAGAATAAATGTAATTAACAAAGTCTTACCTTTTTCTTCTAACATGGCTGCATACATCTCGACTGAATCAATCAATCGCTTTGTCGTTTCCTCAACACCATCCATAACCGGAATCAAGCTACATGCTACCTTAAGATCGAACTCCATTTTGGTAAAATCTGTCTTAGGGAATATACACAAATTATTTATTTCCTCATAAAGTTTTCTAACATTCTGAAAAATATCGATAGCTAATGTAACTTCTTTGACATCCTTGCCTTTTTCTAAAAGTGAAAATACTTGGCTACACTTTTCGAAAATATTTTTCGTTTCAGTTAACTTAATCTCAATTACATTACCTTTAAATCTACTCTGTCCTTTCTTAACTAAATATTTTCGAATATCTATTAAAACATTATAATTTTCTTTTAAAATATTAATCATATTCTAAAAATAGATTTCCATTCCATTATTCGTAAATCTAAGTAACATTAATAATTGTCAAGTTCTTGCGAAACGATCAAAAGAATGTCTGCGTTTGCATTTCCGCCGTGAGGTATCAAATTCTATGAGTGTCCGTGCACATTTAAAGACTTTTTAAGTATATTAGTTATAAAATAATCACTGCACTGATTCTAATTATAGAACACTTTATATAGCAACGTTATCATTGCTACTGGATGCTGGATCTAACCTGATGTGCTCTCCTGGTTTTCTCGTCCTCGCAGGGAAGATCTAATTCGCTGCATCGCGCTCTGTCCGATCTCCTCTCTGATCCATTGCCGATGACACTTTTTGTAGATCTTTATCAGAAAAACAATCGCTACTATGATGATCACTGCTAGTACAACGAACGTTACGATGTTCAGGCGCTCAAGATGACCGCCAATGTCCTTCAAAGCTGCGTCATTTTGTCCGCCGGCCGCATTCTGATTGAGGAAGACCTCCTCTTTTTCGACGGTCGAACGACACATTGTTGTATTTTTTTTTTTTAAACGGACATTAAAATTATTTTATACTAGCCCCTAAGCAGACACCTGTTAGGCAGGGTCGCCATGTAATGTTGGGGTTCGGTAGGAATGAAAGTATTAGACAACCTCCTTGTTTAAGCTACGTTTATTGAATAGCACACTACAATACTACAACACAATACTACTTAATACATCGTAAGCATAATTAATAAAGACGTTTACATACTAAATATACCTTAAGGATAGTACATACTTAACATACACTTCACCCACGTTGGGCAGGATCCGCCCCAGGGCCCCAGCAGTGGCCATCAACTTCGGGGCCAGCCGCCGAAAGTGTTCTTCGAACCTCCACCGGCCGTCGAGGACGAGTCCCAGGTACTTCATCGTCGACCCGACGGCGATGGAGGTTCCTCCCACCATTATGGAAGCTCCAGGCGGTGGCCCATGTCGGGGCCCGTGGAAGACCAGGGCCTCCGACTTGTCAAGGGCCACCTCGAGCCCCAGGGCGCGGATCCGACCAACCACCTGGGCCACTCCTGCCGTGGCGAGGATGGACGCCTCTCGATAGGTGCTGCCGCGAGCCGTCACGAGGGTATCGTCAGCGTAACAGGTTACGTCAACCCCCCGCAACATGGCCCCGCGCAGCACCCAGTCGTATCCGATGTTCCACAGGAGCGGACCCAGAACCGATCCCTGTGGAACACCGCACGACATGTCCCTCCTCCCAGTGCCGCTACTCGTCGGGAAGACGACAGCTCTCCCGACGAAGTAGTCGGCCACCACCTTTTGGAGGTACTGCGGCACCCCATGATACCGCAGTCCCCAAAACACCGTTTCCCAGGGCAGCGTGTTAAACGCGTTGCGGATGTCGAGAGACACCGCGAACAACACGCCACCCCGGGAGGTCGCCTCATCGGCGAGGTCCCGCACTCGCGCTATCGCGTCCAGAGTGGACCGGCCGCGGCGGAAGCCGAACTGCACGTCGGCGAGGCCCGGATCCATACACTCGACGAGGCGAGCAGCGAGCACGCGCTCGAAAAGTTTGCTCACCTCGTCGAGCAGCACGATCGGGCGATATGCCGACGGCTGCCCGGCCGGGCGCCCGTCTTTGTGAATCAGGACGAGCTTGCCCGTCTTCCACCGCTGCGGGAATCGACCCTGTCGCAAGCACGCGGTGAAGAGGGACCTCACCCTCCCTCCTAACTCCCCCAGCGCAATCACCAGGGCAGTCCCCGGCACGCCATCCGGGCCCGGGGCGGTCTTTTTCGACCTCAGCCTCAAAACAGCCGCCCCAAATTCGCCCTCCGACACTTCCGGTGCCGGGGTGTCCTCCCCGGCAGACAGCGCCGGGAGTGCACGACACACTGACGGTGGCACCCATTCCTCCCGTGAAGGGAAGAGTGTGGTGACCACATCGTCCAGGAGGGTTTCCTCCAAGCTGCTGGTCAGGGGGGGCGCCCAGGGCCGCAACTTCTCACGTACGGCCCTATAAGGCCTGCCCCAGGGGTCCTCATCAAGGATTCGGAGCCACTCCTCCCACGCCGCATCCTTGGCGCGCGCGATCGCCACCTGAAGGTTCTCGCACGCAGAGCGGTAGGCGGCGTAGGAGGCGCTCTCCTCTTCGGTGTCTTGGACCCGTCTCCTTCTGCATCGGGTGTATCTATGGCGAGCTCTTCCGCAGGATACACGCATTTGGCGGAGTTCTTCGCTCCACCAATACACCCAACGCCGAGGTGGGAGCGGTTTGGCCCTTGGCATCGCCGCATCGCATATGCGGTTCAGCGACGCGCCGAGAAGACCCGCCTCCACCTCAACATCCTCTCCAATGACGGGTCCAGACACCCAGTCCTCAATGATGGCCACCTCTTTTGCCACCTCCCTGTCCAGCTTTCTGAGGACCCACCGGGGGCCATCCGCCCCACGGGACCGGGCACCTCTCTGTGAGTCAGTGTGGGGCGCGGAGACATCGAATCGGATGTATCGATGATCTGATAGTGTCTCCACGCCCACAACCACCCTCCAACCTAGGACACGGCGTGCCAGGGCGGCAGACGCAAATGTCACGTCTACGATTGAGCCACCCTGTTGCCGCACGCACGTGTTCTCCGACCCCGTGTTGAGGAGGGCCAAGCCCATTGAGACCGCCCACTCCTCCAGTGTCTCCCCCCGTGCGTTCGTCGCCGGTGAACCCCACGCAGTAGATTTCGCGTTGAAGTCCCCTGCGACTAGCACGGGGTAGGGGGCAATCTGCCCAACCAGAGCGCCGACTTCAACAAGGAACTGTTCAAATTCGGCAAGGCTCCGGTTGGGCGAGAAGTACACCCCTATTACTGCGATGTCACCCACGACTGCTAGCACGCAACCCTTTCCCTTCATCACCCGTTCGATGGGTGGGGCGCCGGTAGCAGTCGGGGCGACAATGGCCACCAAACCCTCGTGGTCTCCAACCCAGTCACCCCGAGTTGGGACGAAGTAGGGCTCGGCGACCACGGCCACCTTTATTCTCCACTCTACCAGTGTCTGGACTAGAAGATCCTGAGCCCTGGCAGAGTGGTTAATGTTGGCCTGCAGCAAGGAGAGAGACTGGGGCATTTAGAGGGCAGTCTCCATAGGCTCCTCTTGGGTCGGCTGCGGGGCTTTGCCCTTGGCCTCCCTCGCCTTCTTTATTTTGGACTTTTTTGGCCCGGATTTCCGGCGGCTGCCGCAATTTCCCCCGCCAATAGGGTGCGCTGCCGGTTTACCGGCCGCTGCGCAGATTGCACATTTTGGTTCCTCCCGGCAATCACTGGCCCGGTGGCCCCGCTCTCCACAGCGGTAGCAGATACCACTGCGGTCTACCTCCGACGAGCATTTGCAGCCGACGTGGCCGACCTCGAGACACCTGAAGCATCTCATGGGCCTGGGGTCGAGCAGCGTGACTCGTGCTGACACCCAGCCCACCTTGAGTCGGGCAGCTTCGACCACGGACTTTGCGGCCGCCATCGGGCAGCTGAGGTAGACTGAGCCACCGTTTATTTTGCCAGCTCTTACGTCATCCGTGGCACACCCTCCTACTGTAGCGACAGCCGCCATGACCTCCGCCGCGGTGTTTGAATCGTCGAGGCCTGAGACTCGCACCTCAACTCTCTTCATTGGGCGAGTAATCCGGGCCACATCCGGACTTATCACCTGCCTTAGTTTGGCAGCCAAGGCGTCCGCCTTTTCGGCACCCGCTTCTCCGATGATCTCCATCATGCGGGCGCCGGTTGCGGTCGTCCTTGCCCTCATCTCTTCTATACCGAGACTCGGATAATCAATTTTATTCCGAGCTTCGGTAATTATGGACCCATATGTAGTCCCCTTTTCAACAGCGGCCGGCTGCAGGGTGATGACCACTGCAGCCGTTCGCGGAGGACGCAGCCTATCCACCGGTTTACCCTTCCTTTGCTTCGGAGCCTTGTTCTTTGGCGGCTCCGTTGTAAAGTTTGCCGGACCTTTGGTCTGGCGCTTCGTCGGGTCTTTACTATTAGCTTGGCCCTTGGCCGAGGTCTTCTTCACTCCCCGGGCGGTTATCTCGCTCCACCCAATCCTGGGTGGAGGAGGCGCTGCGGCAGCCGGAGCCGAGCTTGCTTGGAGCTCCTCCCTCTCTAATGCCGCCATTGTCTTCTTCCCCCGACCCTTTCCCTTTGGGGCCTTGACGGTGAGGGGGGCAGATGACGGTTCTTCAGTCCGATGTGAGGCGGCAGTCACGCCGGAGCCCGAGGGCTGCGGCTCTTGCGTGTTATCCGCTGTGGCTGCGGCCCTTTTCTTCTCTGCCGCGAGTGGCGGCCTAAGCCTCGGTTCTGGGAGGAGGCGGTCTTGTATGCCGTCAAACCTCGCGTTCAGCATCGCGCTGAACTGAGCGATGCTTGCACGCGAGGCCTGCGCCAACATCTCCTTAAGGGCGGGGACGGCCGTCGCTGCTGTCGACTGGCTACGCAGCTCAGCCACTTCTTGACGAAGCCCCACTAGCTGGGCGGAGAGCAGCTGGTTCGCCGCCTCCAGCTTCACCACTTCCTCCGACACGGTGCGGGCGCTCATACCTGCAGCGGCTTCCATAATAGTTTCCGCTGCATCCTTAAGGTACTTCATCCAAGTCCCCTTCATGTTTTTGGACTTCGAAGCTATTTTTTTAACCGTGTTTGCGGCGTCATTTACCAAATTATTCAGCGCAGACATGGTCTGCGCTGTGTCCTCTCCTATAGTTGGCGGGTTGATACCGCGACGGCAGGCATGCCTCGCGTCACGTAATTCCCTCGCCATTTTTGCTATTTCTTCGTCAGCCTCAAGGCGCAGTTCTTCTGCCTTAGCGGCGTTGAGCTGCGCCTTGGCATTTGCCAAGCCCAAGTACTCCTCCGTAGTGGGCGCGCGTACTCGTCTCTTCAGTTTATGAGCCGCCCCTTTTGTTGGCTCTATTATTTCTGCCTCTTGTTCTTCGGCGGGCCTTTTGAGGAACCGCCGACCGCTTTCATTGTCCGAGGACTGAGCCGACGCAACCGTGACTAAGCTGCCAACGGTGCTGTCTGAGTCGGACTCCGACAAACGGGACAAGCGCGGTAGCAAAACGCGAAGTTCTCGCAAAGGCGCTCCCGCCATTTCCACTCCCACTCTACCTTCTACTACTACATCTTCCTCCATCACAACGTCACCTTCCCTACTCTTAACTACTTCCTCCTCGTTTTGTTTGTTAATTAAAAGATCCATATGAAATCCCACGATTATGGGGGAAATAACGTCCACCCGGGCAGAGACCCCTGTACCCGGGTAAGTCTATGGGGTAACCCACACTGGTGGCGACAGGTGCCAGTGTGGGGACACGCACTAATGGCCGGAAATCCGTCCGACCATCCATCCCCTCGCGGTGCGGCGCCGCTTAGGATTCGGGTGACTTTTTAGAGAGGTTGTCTACCTCGTAGGCCCAACCAATGAAGGTAAGGCCCCCCGTTCGCGTAGGCCTCCTGCCATCGTTGCGGTTACGGGTTGACCGGCGGGGCCTTGAAAAAGGCCGTTTACGGAGGCAGTGTAAGTGCACACCGTGACCGCCGCTCCCTCCACGTCGGAAATTGGAAAAGGAAGAGAATGGAAGGAAAGGTAGGGAGAATAGGAAGGAAGAGAGGGGAAGGAAATGAAAGGGAAAGGAAGTGTTGCTCTTCGTCAGATCCCTCACCCCATGCCTCCCGGTATGGGTAGCCCTGCCGGTATAGCCACGAGGATCCTTGGGACACGCAAGCCCCCCCACCACGACAAGGTGGCAACACGTCGGGGGGGAACCTAACCTAACCTAACCTAACCTAACCTAACCTAACCTAACCTAACCTAACCTAACCTAGATAGATAGATAGATAGATAGATAGATAGATAGATAGATAGATAGATAGATAGATAGATAGATAGATAGATAGATAGATAGATAGATAGATAGATAGATAGATAGATAGATAGATAGATAGATAGATAGATAGATAGATAGATAGATAGATAGATAGATAGATAGATAGATAGATAGATAGATAGATAGATAGATAGATAGACTACCAGAAGGAGAAATCGGTGAAAAATGGATTTTATTTGTTGAAGACGCAGCAACGAGATGGGTAGAGCTGTATGCTCTCAAAGAAGCAACCTCAGTGGCGTGTGCTAAAATCCTGATAGAGGAATTCTTCCTGCGTTTGCAATTTATTTCCTGTTATGCAAAAATGCATGTATATACTTGGCATTACACAAGAGTTGATACCTGTTTATCACCCACAAGCCAACCCAGCCGAAAGGAAGAATAGGGATATGAAGACCCTTTTAGCAATGTTGGTTGGTACTGACCAATCCTTCGTGGCCTACTAAATCACCTATTGTACGGTTTTGTATGAACAGCTCTGTTTGTGAGACAACAGGCGTTACTCCGGCATACCTGACGTTTGCTCGAGAGTTGAGATGTAGTTAAAAAGAAAGTGAGTCCTACAACATATCTTATCGCTTGAAGTAATCTGTGTGAGATATTTGGCAAGTTCCATGCTGGTGAGCTTACCCCTTTTCGAAGACGTGAAGAAGGTGCACAACCACTCGCCCCTATGAAAAAGCGTGGCCGCCCACGTTTGCAGCCTCCGGTAGGTAGTGTCGATGTTCAGCTAGACCAGGATCGAGGTCGTAATCAAGGTCTACAGGGGGAGTATGTAGCAGGGCAACCCCATTGCGCCAGTGTGCAAGGTACTGTTGTCAACGACAAGGAACCGTCCGCGTTTCCTCTAGATACGCATGTGTGTGTGTCGCAACGCGGTTCTCGGCGTATTCGTAGATCGCCGGCCATCTTCGATTGTTGAGTTTGTTTTGATTGTAAGTAATAAAAGTGCAAAACATTGTAATATTTGCCTTGTAAAGATGTAATGACCATTTCTTTTATCAATACAAGTGAGAGTTGAATTGATTTGTGCGTTTAAATCAAAGAACCCCTTCCTGCTTGCTAAAAGGCCCATTATTAGAAAACCTTAATTTTAAAGATCCACGGCAATCTCGTTAAAAAATGACTTAACTTTTCATGTTAGTAACTGTCATACTTATTATGCAAAAAATTGCTACTTTAATCGTGCAGGTGATACTTATTATTATAAATGTTTAATTGATGTAGATATTTTTGATTCATGTGAAATTAATTTAAAAAAATGGGTGCGTGGAGTTTTTCTGTAATTTGCAGTACTATTCATCGATCTCCAGGTTTGTTTGTGTAACATGTTTTTATACTACATTTGTAAAAAACCGTTTGTATCTTTCAATAAATAAATAAAATAAATTCTCCTCGATAGATTTTTGTGTATAGGTGTCTTAGCAGAATCCACTCCATATTTTCCGGACATAGGTCTCGTTAGTGGTGGACATTTGCACCAAAGCCAATAAATTTATGCCCATTGTCCTCTATAACAAAGTATTTACTCGAGTAGACCGTATAGTAACTTCCCTGGATCGAATCGGAACACGGGTAGGGGTGCACGCCACAGAAGGCGGGGGTCGAGGATATAACTATTTGTTCTATGCAATCCGATCGAACACCGTTTTGCTGAGCCCACAACTAATATAGCGAAGCCGCACCAAGTGTGCAATTACATCAGTGCGTACTTTTCCGGTCAGCAACACGGTCGCATTCATTAGCTTCTCCATCTAGCATAATATTAGACGAAATAAACATTATTAAAGTGTTACAAAAGTCTTCTTATTCAGCAGTCGTACCACAAGGGTCGCGTGTCGCGTCCCCTACACTATCATTTCAGGCGGGGATCGGTCGAGGAATGAAGCACAAATTAGAGTCTACAATATCACCTATTTATTTATAATTATATATTATTTGTATAATTTATGTACAGAGCGGGCGCGACGCGGCGGGCGGCGCAGGCGTCGGCGGCGGCTCGGGGCGCGGGGGGCGCGGGGGGCGCGAGGGGCGCGGGGGGCGCGAGGGGCGCGGGGGGCGCGGGGGGCGCGAGGGGCGCGGGGGGCGCGAGGGGCGCGGGGGGCGCGAGGGGCGCGGGGGGCGCGAGGGGCGCGGGGGGCGCGCCGTCAGAGCGCCGCGAGCGCGTGCATGTGGTTGTGCGGCGGCAGGTGCGGCGGCGGGTCGGGCTCGTCGAGGTCCAGCGCCGCGTCGATCATGGTCGTGTCGTGCAGCAGTCGCAGACGAGACGCGCTCAGACCGATACCGCCGCCACCACTACCCCCCACCGCACCCACACCCACGCTCGCACCCACACCCGAGCCGGGAGAGCTCGCGCCCACACCGATGCACACTTCTGTCAAATAAAGGAACATTTCAGTTCAACGTTGCGATCGAGGACGTCCGAGTCGATATGCCGCGTATAAAAAAAAACGTATTTTGAAAAATATTAAAGTGACGTGTAGTGTGTCGTGTCACCTCTGAGCGGCACCGGGTCGAGGTCGAGCGAGCGGTTCATGTAGGCGTGGCGCGCCGGCTCGCCGCCCTCGAACAGGTTGGTGTAGCTGCCGCCCAACGCGCCCGGCGCCGCCGCCATGCGCCGGTACTCGTCGCTAGGGGCGGCAGGGGCGCTCGGGGCGCCGGGGGCGGCGGGGGCGGCCGCGGGGGCGGGCGCCGACTGCACCGGGTCGGCGGCCAGCACGCGCACGAAGCTCGGCGGCAGCTCGTCCTTCACGTCGATAGTGAACACGCCGCGCCTGTAACACGACACGCGGGACACGAGCGATAGCGACCGACTATAGATTGGACACAGTAGGACAGAGAGAGTAGAGTAGTAGAGTAGCGACTGACCGGTCGATGAGGCTGGGCGCGAGGGGGCCGCACAGCACGTTCCAGCAGTTGGAGCAAGCGTTGCCGCGCGAGTACGGGTTCGGGTTGGAGACGCCGCGACGCGTCGAGAACGAACCCTTGATCTAGAACCGAGAGCGAGTGGTGAGTGCGGCGAGGAAGTGTGGAGGTGTGGAGGTGGGGAGGAGAGACAGGCGTAGGGTACTCACGTCCTCGTTGGTCGTCTGGTCGGTGGAGGCGAGGTAGGTGTGGAAGCCGGCGAGGCCGAGCACGGACCAGACGGAGAGGAAGCAGACGGCGGCGGCGAGCGCGGAGGCGGGCGACGAGCGCAGCGCCTGCGCCAGGCCCGCGCCGCGCGCCGCCATCGCCAGGTGCGTCACCGCGCACGCGAACACCCACACCGCCAGGAACGAGAGCGACACCACGAACGTGTAAAAGTAGCGGTAGTTGCGCTTGCCCACGCAGTTGCCCACCCACGGGCAGTGGTGGTCGAACCGGTCGACGCAGTTGTCGCACAACGAGCAGTGGCTGGCGCGCGGCGGGCGGAACATCTTGCAGGTGAAGCAGTACTTGAGCTTGACGGGGCGGCCGCGCACGAGCACCTCGCGGGCGCGCGGCGGCGGGCGCGCGTGGGCGTGGGCGTGGGCGTGGGCGGGCCCGCCCTGGTCGGCGTCGTCCCGCGCGCCGCCCTCGGCCTCGTTGGGCGCGGCGCGCGGGATGATGCCGGGGTCGGAGAGCGCCGTGCGCAACAGAGCCGCCAGCGTGAACACGCTCAGCACCGCGCCCACGCACGGCACCGCCGCCGACACGTTGCCCGCCAGGTACGGGCAGTCGAATGCGAAGTGCAGCGCCATCGTGCCGCAGATCAGCGCCAGCGTCAGCAGGAACACGCCCGGGTGCGGCGCCGTCATCAGCCGCCCGTCGCACCAGAACCGGTTGCGGCCCGCGAACACCTCCCACTTGCGCGTCACGCGCCGCGACGCCATCGTGGCATCCCCGCCCGCACCGCCCGCACCACCCTCACCACCAGCACCACCCGCACCCAACCCGCCCGGAGACCGAACGATCTTATCGACCTGTTCAAACAAAATAAATTTTGATGTATGGTTATCAATGTAGAAGCAGTAAATAATTGTATCTTATCTTTTGTGAATCATTAATTTACTTTATGTTTAGAATAGGAAGAATAAGATATATTCATTTATCTGATCACGACAACAAAACTTAATACATAATACAATTACAAAAGAACTTAAATAAAGAGAAAAATAATGCGAAAGTTACATAAAGTTCATATTGGATAGGGGTCCATTAAATGCACGGGCCTAGTAGTAGTTAGCCCAGTACATTTGAATGGTAGTTGATGTTGGAGTGCGCAGAGAAACCACTTGTGAAGTATCGAAGGTATATTGACTATATTCACAGTAAATGTTTGGTGATTCGTTCCTCTTGATGTTGTTGATGTAAGACGTTATAATGCACTCTAGTAAAATGTTAAGAATCCGTGTATTTATGCTATTGTTAGCGGGCGACAAAAGTAGGTTGCTGCATACACAGAAAAATTTACGGTATTGAAACGGTACATGTTGGCAACCCCAAAGGAAGTTAAAAGAGAATCGGTCACATCAAGAGGAAGAAAAAACCATCACAAAGCAAACGTAATAAGTAAAGTTAAAGTGAAATTAGTAAGTTAAAATTAAACGCAATATTTTTGGGCGCTGTATGATCCCGATGCGGTTGCTCCACTCGCTGATAGATCTCGCTCTTCGTTGCTTGGTAATATTTCTTATCCCATCCAATGGATAAAGTGCATAGTCCAACTTTTCATCTATTACGACGCCTTATAGATACGGCTTATAGATTGACATTTACAGGATGAATTAGCATTTATGAGAATCATTAGTGAAGCATGTATCAAAGTCAAAGTCAAATCCATTTATTCAATTTAGGCCCTAGTAGGGCACTTATGAAGGTCTAAGCTACTGATGTTACCACCAGTTCGTAAGTCGGCCTTCAACTGAGAAGAACAGGCATGAAACTCAGCAAGGTTAAATTTTTTTAATATTTATGGACTGTGACATTGGAGAAGATGTTTGCCGAAGCTTTGGTCTTATAGAAACATATTAATTTGCTTTTCTGAAGGTTGAGTGTCAGTAAATTATTTTGGAGCCAACTAGCAACAATCCTCATCCCTGTCTCCACGGAATCTGCAACACTGGACCAGGTGTCACTGTGAAAGATGATAGCGGTATCATCTGCATAGCAAATGATATCAGCACATGAAACGCCAGCGCTTTATACATAATAAAAAGGATTGGGCCAAGTATGCTACCCTGCGGAACCCCAAAGTCGATAGATGTAGGGTTACTCCAGTTCTGATTTAAGTTTACGCATTGGGTGCGACCTGTTAAATAACTTCGATCGTTCGAACTTGAATGTTTTTGATTCAAGGGATCACCCCTGGTCCCATGGAGTTCAAGCTTACGAATCAGGATAGGAATAGACACGTTATCAATCTATGAAAACAACTGCGCAGGCTTTCTTTTTATCTAGATGGTCTGAGATAACTTTCGTCAAACAGTTTACTGCCTCCTCTACTGACCTATTTTCACGGAATCCGAATTACCTATTAAAAGGATTTCTCCAGAAAAAAAAAAAAATAAGATGTTGTCTTATTTTTATTTTTAAGTAAGTATGTGATATTTATATTTATTTTGGGTATTTGTAATCGAGACGCTCTCTCAAATTTATTGATGTTTTTATAGTAGTGAATAAGTTTTTAATATTATAAAATTTTTTTTTATAGCGGCAATAGAAATACATGTTCTCTGAAAATTTCAGCTGTCTAATATGCAATAAAACTCAAAATACACGAATTTATGAAAATAAAAACGAAAACGCTATGTCTCTATGCAAGTTCCCGCCAAAAAGTCTCAATTTTATTATTATTTAACACTTTTTAGTGCAGGGCTTTTTAAAGCATGTTTTTTTAACCGACTTCAAAAAAAGGAGGAGGTTCTCAATTCGTTTTTTTTTTTTTTTTTTTTATGTTTGTTACCTCATAACTCCGTCATTTATTAACCGATTTGGAAAATATTTTTTTTGTGTTTTTTTAGATTCTGCTGTTATCACAGCCATGTCGTCTCCTATTTATTGCAAAATGGCTGTCATGTCTCTCATTCCTTACTAAATAGGAATGCAAATAATAATTCTAATTAGTCCGTCAGTTAGATCAGGGGGCCTACCACAAGCTCTTAAAACAAGGTTAAAATAACCTTATTTGACTTTTGTCCCTCTTTGACATCCGGCGTCAAAACAAGACAAAACACAAATAAGGTTATTTTAACCTTGTTTTAAGAGCTTGTGGTAGGCCCCCAGGGGTGGCCAACTGGTCATCGATTGTGACTATTAAGTCCAGTCGATCGTGGGAAGGCAAAAGATATTAATATGTAGAACAGACTGCGCAACGTAATCACCAACTGCTGCACGCATCATCTTGTATCATTTTTCAATTGCTGTTCCATCATATTATTTATCTTCTCTTCTACGCAGCATACCTCTCTTTTGTTTTCGGAACACAAAGAATAACAAAAAATTTACACCAGTCTTGCTTGACAGACGCTCATACATTGGATTCTTTCACGAATCAAAATAACTACATTTAATTGCAAAAATATCAAGAGATCCGTAAATTGCGTGCGATCACTTTGCAAGACTGCAGACATTGTGCTATTACAGGAAACTTGGCTATACCCTCATGACTTATCATTTCTTGATACCATTGATCAGGAATTTAGTTACACAGGGAAGTCGTCAGTGGACACCGGAGCTGGAATTTGTAAGGGCAGACCATTTGGTGGTGTCGCCATACTATGGAAAAAAAGTGTCTTTCATTCAGTGTCCCTTGTTCATAGTGATAACAATAGAATTTGTGCAATAAGTGTGGCAGTTAATAATCGATCATTTATGGTGATAAATGTGTACATGCCAACGGATTGCAGTGAAAACCTACCGCTTTTTACCGAATGTTTAGGTGAATTGTATGCCATGATTCAGAGTAATAATAATGAATCAGTATATGTGCTTGGGGACTTCAATGCGCACCCGGGTGAGTCCTTTTGTAAAGAACTTATAAATTTTTGTAAGGAACAGGATTTAGTGTGTGCAGATTTAGTGAATTTTGGTATGTTATCGAAAACGTATACTTACATCAGTGACTCACACGGGTGTAAGCGTTGGTTAGACCACTGTATTGTTACTCAATCGGCATACAATTCTATTATAGATATTAAGGTTATGTTAGATACATTTTGGTCAGATCATTTTCCATTGCAAATTGTGTGTGATATAAGTGTAATAAGAGCTAAGTCCTGTGTGAACTTAAAGCCTTATAATGGAGTGTATTGGGGAGATAGAACTACAGAGGAAATAAATAAATACTCGTATTCTTGTAATGATAGATTAAAAGATATGAATTTTCCAACAGATTTTCATGATTGTGCAGGCAATTTTTGTGATAATCTTCATCACCAGACTCTGTTAGAAGACATGTATAGAAAAATTGTTGAAACTTTGTGTCATTCTGCTGTTGTAAGCAGGATAACAACCAACAGTAGTAAAAGAAAGGGAATAAAAGGGTGGAATAAGCATGTAAAATTATTTCATTCACAAGCAAGGCTTAAATTTCAAAACTGGGTTTTTTATGGTCAACCTAGCAGAGGGGTTATATTTGAAGACATGATTAATAGTCGTAAAATATTTAAATCTAAATTAAAATGGTGCATTAAACACCAAGATCAAATAAGTATGGACATTTTGGCCTCTCATCATAAAGAGAAACATTTTTCTAAATTTTGGAAAGGAACTAAACAACTAAATCACAAACCTAGCCTACCAGTTACTATAGAAGGTACTAGTGATGTGTCAGAAATAGCAAATGTTTTTAAGAATCACTTTAGAGTAAGCTCACCCTTAAATTCTACATCATCACTAGGGAGTGATTCTGTGACTCATTCTACTGGAAAACACCTTTTGTTTACATGTAAAGAAGTAAAATCTATAATTAATAATATGAAGACAGGAAAATCTCCGGGACATGATGGTCTCAGCATCGAACACCTACAGAATGCTGGAGTACATCTCCCGAGAGTCTTGACTCTGTTTTTTAACTTGTGCATGGGGCACTCTTACTTACCACAGGAGTTATTAAAAACTATTATTGTTCCAATTGTGAAGAATAGGACAGGTGACATAGCAGACAAGGGTAACTACAGGCCTATTTCACTTGCAACTGTTATTGCCAAGGTGTTTGACAGACTGTTAGACTGCCACCTCCGTAGATACATTAAGCTACATGATGCGCAATATGGCTTCCGTCAGGGCTTGTCTACTGAGAGTGCTATATTTACCTTAAAACATACGGTTAAATACTACACAGATAGGAAAACTCCCGTGTATGCATGTTTCTTGGACCTTTCTAAAGCTTTTGATCTAGTATCATATAATATCCTGTGGGATAAGCTTAGGAAGGGAGGTGTACCTGATGAATTAGTTAACACACTCTCCGTCTGGTATAACAAACAGATAAATTATGTTAAATGGTCTAATGCAATGTCTGATCCATACAAACTGGAATGTGGAGTAAGGCAGGGAGGTCTGACATCACCAAGGTTATTCAATATTTATGTAGATCAACTGATCAGAGAGCTCAGTAGTACTCATGTTGGCTGTCATATAGATGGTAATTGTGTAAATAACATAAGCTATGCCGATGACATGGTGCTGCTGGGTCCTACTATTGGTAGTATTAGGCAACTATTATCCATATGTGAAGCTTTTGCTGAGGATCATGGTTTAAAATATAACTCAAGCAAGAGTGAACTGTTGGTGTTTAGGGGTAGAAATAAAAGTCCTTCATATATCCCTCCAGTAACCCTAAATGGTATACTATTGCAAAAAGTTTCACAGTTTAAATATTTAGGTCATATTGTGACTGAAGACCTCAAAGATGATTGTGATATCGAAAGGGAGCGCAGAGCGTTGGCAGTGCGGCCAAATATGCTGGCTCGTAGGTTTGCTGGTTGCTCAGTCAATGTCAAGATCACACTTTTCAAGGCATATTGCCAAACATTTTACTCCAGCAGCCTATGGGCTAATTATACCCAAAAAGCATACAACACTCTGCGTATCCAATATAATAATGCCTTCAGGGTGCTGTTGAGGCTTCCTCCTTACTGTAGTGCTTCAGGCATGTTTGCGGATGCGCATACGGACGATTTTTTCGCCATAATGCGCAAAAAAGTGGCCTCTATTTTATACAGGGTCAGAGGGAGCACCAACAGCATCCTGAACGTGTTTGCTGTGAGGTCAGATGGGCCTACTTTAGGCAGGTTTATGAAGCTGCACGTCATGTGTAATGCTTCATAAACAAGCTGTCTATTTTTCTGTTGTTGTCATGTTTTAAATTTGTACTAACATAGCTCTTAAGATTTGTGTATCTATTTACTAACAATCTATGGACCCTGTTGTCTGAAAATAAATGCATTTTATTTTTTATTTATTTATTTTTTTATTTAAGGTTGGCAATTTCCAACTACAAACCTGATTTTTCTAATCTAGTGGAATATGCTCAGATGCGATCCTCACACTAATATAAATAAGTAGTTACTAAGAATAATTTTCAGTATTATTTTCCTACTTATTAAAATAAAAAATACTACATAATTTTGTACTGAACTATGCTTTCAAGAAGTATGTAATTGGTAG
Source organism: Achlya flavicornis (assembly GCA_947623365.1). Classification (NCBI taxonomy): domain Eukaryota; kingdom Metazoa; phylum Arthropoda; class Insecta; order Lepidoptera; family Drepanidae; genus Achlya; species Achlya flavicornis. The sequence continues at coordinate 17,420,154 of OX392474.1, read as the reverse complement.
ATCGCACAGGGTTTCGTCAGTAAGCAGTAGATCTTGGATCTAATCAAGTCAGGCCACCCCTGAGTTAGATTATTGAAAAATATTGGTTGGTTGGTTATTTTTTCCTTTACCAAGTCATTAAAAATTTACAAAGATAAAGCGCCACGAAGTATGGGAGTGGGGGCTCCTAACGTCACTTTAGAGTAAAAACTTTACCATTACATGACATCATACGGAACTTCAACACACAATACCTACCTATATATTTTTTTGTTAGATTGACAAATGAAAAAATATGTGTCAAATATTTTTTGATATGTAAATGATGGTCAAAATATAATTTGTCAGTCATGTAGCCTATTACTAAAAACTACTCTATATAGTTTAGAAGGTCAAGCACAATAGTGATGAGAATTAGCTCATTGCATGTGTCTTATCTACACAGTAACAAAATTGAACAGGGACTATGGAATCTTTCATTAGCATGTAATGTATTGTTATCTTCACAGCTAGCAATTTAGCTCTAAGAACAGAGACAATACAGACATTACTTACAACATATTGTGGCTACATACATAGTAGTAAAACAGTTAATTCACTTCTTATGGCTAGCTTATGCGTTTGGTGATGTTTTAAATATATGGAATATGTCAAAAGGCTCTTGGGTGTTGGGTGGAGCTCTGTGTGGGCATGGTGTAAATATGTACAGTGATATGGTGCTTACCTGTGATAACAGCTATATCGAATAGCTCTTTCGCTTGTAAACGAACAGCCCAGAATTACTGCATTGATTAACACACACGAATATTTCTTGAATCCTTACAGAAACATGAAACTTACATGTGAACTTCTCACATTGGTACTCTAAAATTATCTACATAGGTGAATAATCTTAAAGATACAATCAATTGAAAATACTTTTTGGTCATCAAATGATTATAATTTATCTTATCTTATCTTCTTTCGAATCTAAATCAATTATTACTTTTTGAGAAACTATGAAAGGAAACTGCCCAACAAAACTTTCTTGTTTCTTGACATAAGTTTTTTTTCTCTGGCAATTTTGATTTCGCCTAGGATATTATCTATGGGGCCCATTCATAAAAACAAACAAACAAAAAACTCTTCCGTTTTATTATATAATTATAATCATTATGTCTAATAATCATTATTATTAATAATTACTAAATTATTAAATATTAAATTATATTAATGAGTCACTCAGCGAGCTATGGAACGAGCTATTCTCTAAGTATATACTGTAGTCTTTGGAGCTACGCTTGGAATTTTTCTGGATACGCAATGAGGACATTCGTAGGAGAACGAAAACGACGGACATAGCTCGTAGGGTTAGTAAGCTAAAGTAGTACTATTAAATATTCTGTGGCTAAAGTAGCAATGGGCAGGCCAGGTCGCTCGAACACTCGATAACCGCCGGGGAAGAAAGGTTCTTGAGTGGCGTTTACTACGTTACGTATTTAATATTAGTATACAATATCCTTGAGTAGTAAAAAAAACATTACTTTTATCGTACTTTTATGGACGATGAGCAAACTAGTACGCATTGCGTACCTACTATTTCGTTAGAGGTAGCGCTCTCAGCTGGGCTATTGCGTATCTTTGGTGGTAATCGTAACGAACACCATTAATTATTTCATCCAATGACGCGCACGCGGTACGACGCGACGAAGATCATTCTTGGGCCCTGATTGGATGAAATTCATTAATGGTGTTCATTACGATTACCACCAAAGTTACGCGGTAGAGCCCCTGTACTCTTCCGCCAACTTTTGTACTATTTTATTGTCAAGCTAAAAAATCAAAATAAAAAATGTATATCTGTCAAGCAAGTTTCAAAATTACATATTTGCGGGCCAAAGCATAAATGTAGCACTAGCGACCCCGGTGTATTTTTTTTAATTCCATGTCACAGATTACAGAATACTTCAGATGTAATGTACGGGACAAGCACTGTGAGGCTCGTATTTAGCTATGTGTGCGTGAGAGCACTGTAGGAACACGTGTGACAGTGTGCGTTTAGGGATGCCAGGCTGCATTTAGGGCTGCCAGGCTGCGTGTAGGGCTGCCAGGATAATGAAGAAAAAACTCCCACGTTTTTTATTGGATAGTTAACTTAAAACTATATTTTCAAATAAATAAATTCTGAAAAGGCTTGTGATTTGAGAATGGATTAAGTCAATAAAAATATGACCAAATTACCAGCATTATACTAATAATCCATGTAAAAAAATAAAGTATTTGCTAAGTTCAATTAAGAAAAAAAAGAAATGAATACAGAGATGTCATCATTTATTAAAATAGAAATAGGTAACATACATTATAGTGGATTTAAAATAGCATGACTTCGGTGACACATGCTATTTTATTAGATTTCTCAATGGTTAATGTTCATTTCGATATAATAAAGGAATACTATACTATGATAGAGCGAGGTTTCATGAAATATTGACAGTACTATTTCAGAGTAATCAAATGGAATTTCACAAGATATTGGTAAAAAGCCCTTGACCTTGACGACTCATCATATGTGAAATTGAGCTTAACAGCCTTTATTCTGCACTAACTTCTTAAAATATTGCCTTTTGTCACCTATAACTCTAGCATTCGTTTCTAATTTTGCTATATAATGAAATCTTATATTAATATATATTTTTCTATTACTATTTTTAAAGCTCAATATAATGTATGTATGTTTAATAAAATGATATTTTATATTTTACTAGCTGACCTGACAAACGTTTTTCTGCCATATCGGCTCGACTTCGTTTGCGTGGTGCCCTACTCTATACCCTAACCTACTTTTTTTATATTTTTCATCATAATTCGAATACATAATTTCGGCACCTTATACAAAAAAACATGTTTCATATTCAATATGTTTAAGTAAGCAATATTTAAAACTTATCTTCAATACCAAAATCATTAGTGGTTGCTGAAACGTAACGCTGTGATAGACGGACAGACGGACGGAGTTACAACATAAGGATTCCTTTTTATTTTTTCGGTCTATTCGGAAGCATTCAAAAAATAGCGTTTGGAATCAGGGTCATCATCAATTACCTATAAATTCTAATATTCAGCCCGTTCACATAAACTATAAGCGCCATTTATTTTTTCATATGGTACCAATAAATTTCTCTTGCCTATTTATTTTTGTTAAATCGATCGATCTTACAAGGCCCCATAATACCACGACTTCAAGGAAAATACTTTCGATGTAACCTAGCAACACCAACTGATTTTTGTTGAGGTTTTGTGTTCCTAGTGATCAGTGACAAATACACGAAAAAATAATACAAATAAGTGAAAATATCTATAATTACCTATGAAACGACATTCCGTCTTCCTTTTTTTGTTTTTGGGAACAATTTTTACAATATTTCAAAATGCAGGACGGCATAATTTTTAAGAACAATTTTGCCACTAGTGACGTACTTACAATACGAAGCCTTGTTTCGTACTGACTCAAGTTTGTATTTACTTTTGAATCTGTATTTGGTGTGTTGGCCTCACGCCCGTATTCCGTGCGCTCGATCTGAAGTATTCTGTAATCTGTGTTCCATGTTCCAAAGGAGATGGCATTTTTTGGCATTACAAATTATGGAAAGGTACAGAATTCGGAGCTATTTAAAAAAAAAGCGCTTATTTTATAATATAGATAGCCAGATTAACTTTATTATTGACAATGGGGATAAAATGTCGTTAAAAATTAGTAATTTGATTTGATTAGTAACAGTCCGGTACCAGTGTTTGTTTCTAAGGCCGTGGATACAAGGCTTTTTGCCTTGTCATATTTATTATGATAGTGTTGTCATTGAAAAATATAAAATAAATTATTAATAAATTGATTTACATAATGTTTTGATTGCTAGTGTATAAAAATAAAAATAAAAAACAGTTTACGGCGATGAGATATAGCTAAGAAATGGAATACAATTTGTTTATTTATTTCTTTTCAACTTAAAATGTTTCGATTTTGTTTAGAAATAGAAACTAGCAACACTAAAACCCATGAATATGTTTAGTTCAAGATGTCTCAAAAAGTCCATGAGGAGTTTTAGTACAATGACAACCATTGTAGTAAAACATGACTGGGAACTATAATGTAACTTGACATTGGCAGAAATAAGTACTAATTTGGATGTGGTTGGACGAGCTGATTTTGTAAGTGTAACCGTAAAATGATAACTTAACATTTTCCCCGGCTATCATATAGTGTATTTTACGGGGCAGAATTAAATCTAGACATGAAGGAAGAAAAATATACTTTGTTTGTTTTTTGATTGACAGCTCTCTAAGTGGTAGAGGTGTGTAACTCATCAAAAATACGCGAGCTGCAGAACAGCTCACGGCTCAGGTGTGTGAGCCGGTTCAATGACTCAGCTCGCAGATCAGCTCAATGTACCTATAGTCCACGATACGCGCGCACGCTCACTGCGTACCGCGCGTCGAATTGAGCCGACTGAGCCGCCGCGATTCATTCGACTCCGCCGAGCGACTCTTTTCATACTTTAGAGTTGTTTTTTTTACTTGATCTGATCTGAGAGTTATGTTACATAGGTATTTAATTATTGAATGTAATTATTATTTAAATGTTTTAGAACGAAATAATAATTCGTAGATTAGAATTACAAGAATATAATCTATGGAGGGAGTCGCAGATACAATAGGAGTTGAGCCGTGAGTTAGTCATTATGTTGTTGAGCTGTAGCTCAGCGGCTCAAACCCGAGTGATCTGATTCATTGAGCTGGTTCAGAGCTGAGTTACACACCTTTACTAAGTGGCCGGGAAGCTATAAAGCAATACAATGTACCTACTGTTGCAATTGCATTGTTAGACGTAGGACAGTAGGATGCTGTGCTCATATCATGTCAATCATCTGGTACTTGGCATGGGCACGGCATCAAGACAGCCTGTCTCCCCCTGCACCTTTCTTTGATGATATTTTACTAATATATGATGATGATGATGAGCATGAATAAAATATTATGATTAACTAAATACTGATTTTTTATTGTAGCTACAATAATCCTGTCATCCTTAATTACCTACTTATCCTTAATAATATTATGTTAGCATTTTGAGAATAATGACAGCAATTGAAGAGGCTGTATGGGTCGAGCCTTTGCCTGTTTTGGGAAAAAGGACGAGATTGAGTTGGCGCCGGGCGCGTTAGAATAAGAATATAAAAAAGAGAAGCTGATGGAAAATAATTACACGAATTAAGTTATGAGCTAAAGGATCTCAGTAATGTAAATATTTAGGTAAAAGGCAACTATGCAAGTGCATAAGAAGTATGAGCTTCAGGCGAAGCCAAAAGAGGCTATACAAGTATCTGGATCATAGACTTACACCAGTAGGAGCTGGTGAATGTGGAAAGGGACGGCTAGAAGGGGAGGTGGAGGCCGTAGGGGGAAACCCCAACATGGATACAAGGACTAGATGTTAATATTTATAAGCTTCGATTGTCGATAAGTAAGTTTGTAACTTTCCTGTGTAGTAGACTTAACCTATATGATCAGCGAGAACATCATTGAGCAAAACAAACTTCAACAAGTACCTAGTTATCCTTTTTCAAGTATAAAAGCATCATTTTACAAAGCATAATTGGTAATATGCTATGCATAAAATAAATATTTATGCATTAAAATAGTCATAGAGGTAAAAAACCGATTAAAGTTAAAGCATTGATGCACTTAAGCTCACTTTTACAAAAAATAAGATTTCTCTTTAACCCCATTGTATTTTTTTAAAAATTTTTTTTTTAATAAATCCTCATAATATTCGCTTTCAAACCACGCCACTTTTATTTCTGTACAAATTAAAAAAGTTTAATGCCAGCGTTCTATGGACTTCTGCCATTCTCCTTTCTTTCTATCATTTCATTCATCATTCTGTGTCATCGAGGAATAATCCCTTTAAAGTACATTATCTTCTCATACCTACCGAGCGCTCCAATTCCGCAACTAGTGACTGATTATGCACTGATTTTGAACAATAAAGATCAATCACAGTATCGTGTGGTCTTGACTTGCCCAATCAGAGCGCATGTGTCCCTGACTTAGCCAATCAGAGCGCATTGTGGGTGGTGGGAAATTGGCGGAAAATTTAACGACATTCATTGCGCTTCTTTGGATTATTTGTTTGATGTTCTGTGTCTACTGTTCGTGGTTCCTTCGGTTTCGGTGCGGAAACGGCACTTGATGCAATGAATAAACCTAGAATAAACATGATTTATATGAGAAATTATATGTTTTTATTTTCATTGCGTACTCAAAAGTTTCGTACTATTTATAGGTGCGGCGGGCGCGTATCATATATCGTCAAGTCTCTCTGGAAACGCTGCAGTAAAGCTAGCAGTGACAGGCCTGTCCCACTCCCATGTTTAGGTACGATCGCGCGCACGCGGACTACCGGAACAACGCTAGTCGGTTGCAACGCGCACGCAGCGGAAGACGCGTGTGGGTATAAATACCTACGTAATTCGACCGTATATTTTTTAACCGACTTCAAAAAAAGGAGGAGGTTCTCAATTCGGTTGTATGTTTTTTTTTTTTTTTTATGTTTGTTACCTCATAACTCCGTCGTTTATTAACCGATTTGGAAAATTCTTTTTTTGTCTGGAAGGGTACACTTCCCGTTTGGTCCCATTGTCATCAGCTCAGGATTTGATTACTTCTTAGTGTACTTTGAAGTCGGTTTAAGTTTTTTGTAAAACAGTGTAATTATTTTTATGTGTGTTCGCGGATAGCTTCGTCGTTTATGAACCGATTTTGACGTCTTTTTTTTTAGAAACTGTTAGTAGTTCCAGTATAGAGAGAGTTCCCTCTTTAAATATACAGTAATTCTACCTTACAACTCTTAGAATAACTAAGATTTAACATACCACTATTTCAAAAATCAGTAGAACAATATTCAGAAAAATTTAACAATTCTTATGTAGGTAAGTAACTCAATATATACTTTTTTTGGTTAATTCTTTATTAATTTTTATATAACAAACTTCTTTAATCAACATGAAGATTATTAAGAACAAATATTGTGAATTTCGGCTGACGGCTACTTCTATGGTATTCTGTAAAAGGTAAATCATCTCGAAAGTCATCTCGCAACTCACCTCGCAACTGAATTGGCGGGGGAAATACGTTTCAGAATACCAAATCCTATTGAAAAACGTCAAAATACTCACCTGTCGTAGTTCTTCTCACTTCCGTCATCACTCGGTGGCGCTAGTGTCGAACTCACTCAGTTTCAGAATATGAAATTCTAATCTCATCGCGGATTCAGAAGTGATTTTGCAAATGAACGTTACAGAATAGCACTGCAGGACTAGGTAATCGTGCCGTTTCTTGTCGCGTCGTCAGACATTCCAGATTTGATAAGCATGTATGTTACTAAAACCCTTCCCCAAAATAGTTGTATTCAGTTTCGTATACAGAATACACATTCAGTATACAAAGTACGTATAGGTCTAACAACTTAGATTAAAGTATGTAGACATTTTAAAATAACTTTCTGATCTAATACTGGTTAGCTAGGATATTTTAAATGTCATTGTTCACGAAAGGAGAATAGCATAGAAATAAAATAAACACAGAGAATAGTAATAGGACATACATAGGCGATAAGGAAATATTGAAGATTCATAATACGTCATTAGACAACCCTACCGTAACACGTGCCGCGTCATACAGGATAGAGTTATACGATAGAAAGAGAGGGAATTTGTAGGTGAATTTAATTTTAGGCGCGCAGCGCTGCGCGATCTGGATTGCGCTTTATTCTGTCGTTCCAAGAGTCGATTTTTGTTTAAATGTCGTTTTCGAAGTGGGTTTTCTGTACGTAGTACCATGTCTGGTCAATCACATACATTTTATAATTAGTGTAGAATTCACACGTAAAGATGTCGCTACAGACATCGTATGGACGGATTAAAAATTAATTCTTAGTCAAAACGCTATTAAATCACTTTTTATTGAGATTTATTGCAAAGGAATACAATTTGATAATAATAATTTAATTTAATAAATTTTTTAAACTCGTATTTTCAATATTTGCAATTTATTTAATTTTATTTAAATCTTTCGACCTTACATAGATGGCCTTACCGTCGATTATTTTTATTTCTTTTTATCGTCTAGGACCGAAACAATCAAATAATAATAAAATAAATCTAATATTAACCTGTTTCTAATAAGCAGACTTCAACGGTAAATAAATATAGTCTAAATATTTTGAAATCTACAACGATTATTTTTAAAAGTACAATGGGCAGTTTCGTACCAATCGTATTTCATTTGTTTTTATGGGCTTAAGTCTGTATCTAGCTAGTGCAGGAAAACGTATAGTGGTTTCATTTATTCAACAAAATATCAAATAAGAACAATTATTCTTTTGTGGTCAAAAGGATTAAAGCCAGTCGTAAATCACCGACCCTGCTCACAAAATTTATGGAGAATCGGATGAGTAATTTGACCTGTAGTGGAGAACAGCCGGTTATCTGGACATACATACGAAAGCATTTTTGTCCAAGCTGAAACGGAGACTCTTCGCTTGCTCGGTATTAAAGTGATTTTTAAAACATATAGAAGATTAAGAAATTGATATCTTGACCTATTTTTAATCGTTCCCTAATCAGGGCCGGCAATAGCCTATATAGCGCCGGGTCAGGCCTCTGTCACTTGCCTATATCTACCGCGATAAGCATCTACAGCTCGCTTCGAGCTGGGCTCGACTAAACTGTTGGGGCCACCACGCGCTTGCGAGCACACTATACGCAATTGTGTCGGAGCCAAAATCAGAATGCGTGATTATTTGTTTTCTTGTGCGATGTTAACATAGGAAATATATTTATTTATCAATTATCACTGCACTTTGTTATAATGGAGAACCGTAACACTAATAATTTGAGTTTAACGGCTGTCGCAATAAACAGATTTTATTTAAGTTGTTGGTTTTTAAATTACTGCAAGATTCTGAAGTGTAAGACAGTAAGTACATATATTTTGTTAATTTTACACGGTGTTTTTATCAGTATCCTAATTAATTAGGTGTAGTTGATATAGGTAGGTAACCCTGACGGTCGTAAGGTCATTTCGGTAAATTATAAATACAAAGGAATAAAATGGAATACTAACAGTTATATAATCACCAGAGTGATCGGAAATTCTGCAGTTTCAAGCAAGGTCTTATGGAAATTTCGCAGGGTTCCCAATTAAAAAAAAACAACTTTCGCTCAAACAAATGCATATGTAATGAAATTTGACGCAAACGGCGCGAGCGGGGCCACAGGCGGGGCGCATGCGCGATGTTCGTCATTTCGCATTCACTACGAACCGTCACAACCAACTTCATACGCATGCAAGGCTTCATTATCTCAAATATCTCATACTGTTGTGCTATATAAACCAACAATAGTTATATCTCATTATGGATAGTTTTTCATAGGTTAGAAAGAGATACACTCGCTGGCAACGAAGCCCGGTTGCAAGCCCACGCGTGCGAGCGAGACGCCTTGACTGACCGTACGAGGTGGTGCGAGGCGGGTCGTACACAGATATAGATATACCGTACCTACCTAGTTTTAAACCGAATGGTGTGTATATAAGGCGCCTCGGGGGTTGATGACATCGAAAAGCAATAATAGCGAAGAGCGCGAACTTTTAAATAGTTCGGAAGTTTATATTCTTGTTCGAGAATTATTTTAGTAGGGCAAGCCCGGCTTTTGGGCTTCACACACCATTCGGTTTAAAACTACGACTGATACACTACTGACGGATTTATCTACATTCACTGTTAAAAACTACAGTAACATATCTCTCGGCATGCCCTATTCTGAAACCCTAGGCACGCCACTGCATCGAGAGTCAAGGTGAGGCATTGGCAGTGAGCCTAGATGTAGCGAAGGCGTTCGATCGGGTCTGGCATAGGGGTCTTCTAAGGAAGTTACCGTCATACGGGCTTCTCGAGGGATTATGCAAATGGGTTGCCAGCTTTCTGTCCAGCAGAAGCATAAGAGCCGTCGTCGACGGTAGCTACTCTAATAGCATGGACATGAATGCCGGCAAGGCTCTGTGCTGTCCCCAACACTGTTCCTTCTGCATAGCAATGAATACCGTCAATAGACAGCATATCATTCATTGCTATGCGGACGACAGTACAGGGGACATATGTTCACTTGGATACAAAAACATCGGGCTAACAAACTGGTATTAAAAACAATGGGCGTCAATTCAAACATTTGATTAAAGTTTAATAAATATAACAAAAATAAAATAGTGGTTTCTTTGGTGGCAAGTCTTTCCAGAGCTTGTAGTACTGCGACCAGACTAGATGTATGTAGTGGTTTCTTAATAAATAGATGTTTCCATTAATTTTCCACAGAAATTATTTGTTTCCCAGAAATAGATCTTTATAAGCGACACTATGAGATGGAGTAATAATACAGTTTTTTTTTCAAATCAACGAGTACCAAGTATACAGTTTTATTTTTTATTAAAATCGGCCTTGGGGCTCCTTTCAGCATTTGTCGCTATGCCCTATACTTTAGGATTTAGCCAACCAGGCAAAAAATGGTAAAATGTTAAAGGATATAATTAGGGAAGCATTATTTAAACTTTTTAACTTTCACGCCTTTTAAATTAAAAACTTCAAACAATAAAAAAATGTTTATACCATAGAATTGGAAATGTTAGGAAAAAATAAAAAGTGCCCATCGTCCTTTAAAATACTGTTCGATAAAAAGTGACATCTGTTGTCATTTACTGACAAAACTAACATTGCTGTAGTGACATACGTGGCAAGACTAGCAAATAGTACCTTTGACTCACCACCGGCGCTGTACTTGCGCGAGTTACGGTGGTAACTTTTGAAGTATGGGCGCTGACCCTCTGTTGTACGTAGTATTTATCTACTCTGAGGTAGTACTATTAAATATTCTGTGGCAGTGAGCGCTGTGAGTGAGCGAGACTTTTTGGCGGGAACTTGCGGAGTGACGTTGCGTTTTCATTTTTATTTTCATAAATTCGTGTTTTTTGATTTTTATTGCGTATTATCGGTGGTATTTTATCCAATAAAGATCAACAGAACACATGTGCACCAGTGAAGTGAAATGAATTAAGTATATCGTGACTTTTCAAGTTGTCTCAAAAAGTCCGTGAAAGGTTTTAGTATAATGACCACCATTTTACTAAAACATGACTTTGGACGGTGACTGATAATGCTGACTACCTATCTGAAAGTTAATGTTAATTTATGAAACTGCGAACTATATAGTATATGAGAGTGATATTATTTCTATAAATAAAATGTATGCGACTGAAGGACTTTGTAATTTGTATCCATGGTCATGAAAAGTTTTTACCACCATCTACGTTACCACATACATATTGTGCGTTCGTGTCGTTTTTAGCAGTTTCAAAATGGGCATTTTTGTTTATGCGTTCGAATTGGAAAATTTCAATAATTTTGCAATTTTTGCCACAAACGATATTTCCCAAATCGAACGATTAGATACAAAAATGACATGTCCATTCTGATCGCCTGCTAGTCACTTGTCTCAAACTACCTTTTTCCTTCAGTTAATCACTAAACAAAGTTAATCTGCCAAATTATTCTCTTGGCTGTTAGAATTTCTATAAAATTTTACAATAAAAATTAGAATTTTCGCTTCCCGTATGAATTTTCCGAAACTTATCTGTCAGATTCAAAGATGTCAAAATATGATCACAAACGACCCTGCCTCGGAGGTGGGTCGGCAGTTCACGATGTCGTTTTTAACTGTTTCCAAGCAAAACGAACGGTGAACGAAAACAGTTCATAACGCCAATTTCGCCCACAACTTTCCAAATCGAACGCCAGTTGTGATCGTTTTTGGCATTTTTGACTGTTATTTTTGCTACCATACCGCAATTATGATGATTATGATTATGATAATTCGAACGCACCTATAGTGTATTATGATCTGTGGTGTATTATCTATGGTTACCACCAAACGTTATCATTTGTGTAGGTACCTACCAGTGCTGCCAACTTAGCGCTTTCGGCGCCAGATCTAGCGCTTTTTTTTTGTGTATAGCTCCTTTTAGCGCCTAGCGCAAAATCTAGCGCTTTTTCCACTATGCAAAATTGTGTCGAAAACTGACGCAGTCCGACTATCTGCTACTGAAATCGTAAATAAAATCGTATCACAGGCTAATGAAGAAGTTCCAAGAATCAGATGATGATGAAATTACAAATTCATTAACTACTAAAATATTTAAAAAAAGTTTGTTAACTTTGTTATTCTTTTATCTCAGTCGTGCTACCTCATGCGAAATATTATAAAAAAAATGCATGATAGTCACTTTTATTTATTGGGTGCTAAGTTACAGTTTGAATTTGCTGCTGAATTTAGGGTTTTTCCCACCTGCGGTCTATTTTTGTCATTTATTTATCGTCACACAGTATTTAGCTCGATCTAGCGCTTTTTCAAGGGACAGGGCAGCTCCTTTTTGGTTAGAAGAGTTGGCAGCACTGGTACCTACCAAGAATCTTGTACCTACCTACCAAAATAAACGAGTTATTGGATAAAAGTTATAAATAACGAATAAACTTTCACTCATGTTATCTACAACTTATTTTTTTAGTTAATTTAAGAATCATGATGACATATACTCGTAAATGACATTCTTACTACGATACTTCGCACATTACTCCGAAGTCCGAACCAAAAGGAAACGAAACCTGTCTACATAATAATGACGTCAACTCAACGCAGCTTTCGTATGTAGAATAGCTAGATTAGCGTGGCATGGCTGGCAGTATACAGAGGTAGGTACCCAGTGCCAGCCAAGCGTTGTGGTGATGTCGCATTTCCTTGAATCAACGAGCACATAGTATCGGTCGTGTCATGATGGGGTTAGAAGGGCCTCGGCGCGAGACGGTTATAGTGGTAGGGTTGTGCTTGGTGTGGTACGCGGTGAGCTCGGCTAGCAACGTGGTGGGCAAGGTGACGCTGACGGAGTTCCCGTACCCGATGACGGTGACGATGGTGCAGCTCGTCTCCACTGTGGCGTACAGCGCACCAGCGTTCGCGGCCTTCGGCGTCCGCCGCGAGACCGAGTTCCCGCGCCGCTACTACTGGCGGGTGCTGGTTCCGCTCGCCTTCGCTAAGTTCCTCACAACTGTTTGCTCACAAGTATCAATATGGAAGGTGCCCATTTCATATGCTCATACAGGTTAGTTTACTACTTAAATTATTTCTGTTTTAATAATAAATAGACTGCCATAGCTAACAGTGTTGAGTCAATCAATAGTAACCAGTAAGGACCTATTAGTAAATTATAGCATATGAATATATTGTCTGCACACTGAGCCTCCCTCTTGGCTTTTCTAAAACAAATGGAATTATGTGATCATTGAGAAACTTGCCCTGGCCTATTAGATTAATGAAGATATATCAAGTAAGCAGACAAACCATAACTTAACAGATTGGTCAGTTGTCTACTTGTCACACCAGTTTGATGAAAAAACAATTATTTATTGCAATATGTAAAGTACATTAGATAATAAAAAGTAATACTTATACTTGGTTAAAATTTTCACATAACCCGTTGGTTCTCGCGAGGGACACGCATTGTAATTGATGTCATTGTTATATTTTTAACTGCGAGCCAAGCACTTAAACTTATTATTTATTGTTTTTTATTATGCTCATTATCTAATATTGTAATTTACACATTCAAGGTTTTATGCTCAATCTACTACATATTTTATACATAAATAAGGGATATAACCGTATCCCGGTTTGAACATTCTGAGATAATACTAGGTAGGTACTATGTAAGTTTATAACTACTACTGGAAGATAGTTATAATGATGGGTGTGGTGTGGTGTGGTGTGATGTATTCAGTGAAGGCGACGACGCCGCTGTGGACGGCGGGGCTGGCGCGCGTGCTGTTCGGCGAGCGGCAGCCGCGCGGCGTGCAGGCGGCGCTCGTGGTGATCGCGAGCGGCGTGGCCGTCGCCTCCGCCACCGAGCTGCACTTCGACGCGGTGGGGCTGGGCGCCGCGCTGGGCGCCGCCGCGCTGCTCAGCCTGCAGCACCTGTTCTCGAAGCGCGTGATGCGCGAGACGGGCGCGCACCCGCTGCGGCTGCTGCAGGCGCTGTCGCGGCTCGCGCTCGCGCTGCTGCTGCCGGCGTGGGCGTGGCGCGACGGCGCGGCGCTGTGGGCCGGCTCGCCGCCGCCGGCGCGGGGCTGGCAGCGCGCCGCGGCGCTGCTGGCGGCCGACGGCGCGCTCGCCTGGCTGCAGGCGGTGGTCGCGTTCAGCGTGCTGTGGCGCGTCACGCCGCTCACGTACGCGGTGGCGTCGGCCGCCAAGCGCGCGGCCGTGGTGGCGGCCTCGCTGCTGGTGCTGCGCAACCCGGCGCCGCCGCTCAACCTGGCGGGCATGGCGCTGGCGCTGCTGGGGGTGCTCGCCTACAACCGCGCGAAGCTGTCGCGCCCGCGCTCTACTGCTCGGGACGCGCCGTTGCTGCCGGTCTGATTCCCGATGGATTACCCGCTCGGCCCTACCTCGTTACATATATCTTCCGTGCCTACTTCCGGTACTATGACGGTCAATTTTGTATAGTTGGCCCGTGATGTAAACCTACAAACCCCAGTTCCTATTTTACTTTGCAGTATCCCAGTTGTAGTCCTCCAGTTAACCTTCTGGATTTTTTGCAATGATATTTGATACGTATTTATTTTATTTATTTATTATGGGAAGACCAACAGCTATTTAAAATACAAAACTTAAAACATTAATATTCATCAGGAAGCCAATAACAGGTCCTCACTTATAGGTACTAGTATAAAAACTAAATCTGTGATGAGTTAAACAACACACTCTTTACATAGCATGGAAATTAAAACAACATAATAATTCAGATACATATTATAGAAGTTTATTGTTAAGTTGAAGGTATTATAGAAGTTTACCTCTGCGTGTGTATAAAAGACTTACCTAGTATGTGAATTAAATTATACGAAAACTGCTTGTTTTTGTAAAATGTATAGACAAATTGTACATTAGTTAGATAAATTTATCTAAGAAATAGGGTTTACTATAGCAAGTGATACAAAACGACGTATAATAGCGAAATACTACAAATTAAGTATGGATGTCACAAGTGGTATGTAGCTTGATATATACTAGCTGCCCGGCGCAACTTCATTCGCGTGGTGCTACCCTACCCTGTGGTGCTACGCTACCCTATCCTAACTAAACCATCCAGGGAGTTAATCCAACTGTATGTGTGTGTCCCTATCTACAGGTACCCGGGTAGATGGGGCTCGCAGCTGGAACTACGGGTCCGGCTGTTTGGATCAGGGTACGCGGGGTCAGGTAGGCCACCGCCTTTATTAAGGCGGTACCTGACGTTGGTGTTGGTCTCGCGGTGGTCTATGTGGTTAGTTGCAGAGGGTGGCATGTTGTCTGTTCGGTATGTGTGTGACCGAGCGTCATTCCTCGCGCGCAACGAGTGTTTGAATTTTCAGACGCGGGGTTCGTGAGTAATCCTTAAGCAGGTGAGCTCCTGTGAGTGAACTGCATCTCCGGCACTTTCCTGGATAGAAAGTAGAGGGCTACCCGTTGGATTAGTTTTCCGGTAGATACGTGGATTCGTATTGGGAAGTGAGCGCGCATGACAGCTCCGGTACCATTCATGGAGAAATGGAAGTCAGCTTCTCTGGCGTCCCCAGCGGGGTTTGAATCCGCAAGCACCCTAGGGTGTGTTTGTGCTAGTGCTTGCGCTTGCGTAAGTACTGGCACAGACGCAGCTAGTGGGGTGCGCGTGGTGAGCGACTTTTAACAGCTCCGGTACCATTCTGGACAAATGGTAGTGAGCAATCACGGTGCGACTCACATTTTCTCACGAGTACCAGGGGCGAGTACTCTGGCGGCGTGACCTACCGCAGAGGGTCTCTGACGCTTCGTAAGGGGTTGCCAAGAATAGTGTGCCGTCTTTTATACCTAACGGTGGGCAAGGTGGCCACTATAGAAAATCTCAGTAGATTGTATATATACATTATATGTAATCGGATATAAACAATTGTTTCATCACGAACCATAGAAAACGACTTAATTCATGTGTAAATCGGGTATAGTTACCCCAAGTAGAGTCAGCCACAGAACCGATCGCTCGTGGTTGGCGGCAAGGTCGCGTCGTCTCGAGCCAGCCCACACTCATAAAACGAATGTATGGACACTGAACTTTATTTATCATATTATAAGGTAGCAGATGGGTAGTAGTTAGTAAAACACCTCTGAACATTTTCGTAACTAACTTGTAATCCATGTATAGACATGCAATCCAAGGAGTAAAGTATTATCTGCCTTATAACTCCCGTGCCCCCCGACAAGCTCATAACTTGGGTTTGGGTTATAACAGAAAACAAAATTCTCATCTAGGCTCTCTCATTTTCATGTAAAATGATTTTTTTTTATTTCACTAAGGTGGCAAACAAGCTTACGGCCCGCCTGATTGTAAGCAGTTACCGTAGCCTATGGACGCTTGCAACACCAGGGGTATCACTCGCGCGTTGCCGGCCCTGAAGAAATCTTCACACTCTTTTTGAACAACCCCATGCTATACTTTCTTGGGAAAACCACGGCGGGGAGCTCATTCCACAGTCCGAGCGACCGCGGAAGAAAATTCCTTTTAGCTCGCACAGTTCGAAACAATTCTAGTTTCAATGTGTGAGGATGGAGGAGGGAGTTGCGATGGTAGAAGGTAGCCGTGGGCATCAAGTCGAACAATTCCTTAGAACACTACGTTGTAAAAGCGGTAGAACACACATAAGGAGGCAAAGTCTCTCCTCAGACTGAGGGGCTCTAAACCGCTTTGAGCTCGGGATCGTCGACAATTCTGATGGCACGACTCTGAACCGAGTCTAAAGGCCCAAGCTGGTATCCAGGTGCTCCCGCCCATAGATGACAGCAGTACTCCATATGAGGCCGGACCTGCAACTCATAAAGTTGCAGCCTTTGCCCCGATGTGAAGTACTGCATCGCTCTGTTGAGCACTCCAAGCTTTTTGGATGCCAGTTTAACCTTGTCTTCCAAATTACTTCGGAACAAAACGTCACCAGAAATGTTGACACCAAGGATCCCGATGCTTTGACTGATGTTCAAGGAAGTGTTTTGGAATTATGGAGCCACAGACCATGGGGTTTTCTTAATTAATAACTTTTTTGTAGTACAATAGTTCTTGTCTACATTGTCTTGGCAACATTTTACATGAAAATGTTTTTGGTAGGATAACATTTTACACAATACAGCTCCAGTAATGAAATTACACCAAAATCCTAATTATTCCTTTGCTAGAAAATTGCGGAGCATCATCCACATGTCCATATCTCGGTGCCATACATGGTTTCGGCACTTTGACTAATAACTTCGTAAATGTGAAGGTAAGATTTTATATAATGGGCGCTTGTTCATGGGGCGACACGACACGATATCGTCGGGCGACTCCGGCAGCTACGTTCTTCATTGGAACGACACGACGCCGACGCGGTAATAATGAGAGGCGCGTCCACTCGACTCGCACGCCCACCCTACGCATGGAAGCTTGCGTGTGTCTGTGCTGTGTACACAACACATGCATAAAGGTGCCGCCACGACACCAGTGGGAGGCTTGCTGCCGACGACATGTCGTTGCCGCGCAGGCCCAGTGAGACAGCGTGCACTACAATCTCATAGAATTATGCATCCACAGATGTCGTGGACGGATGCCGTTGCAGTGTCGTGTCGCCCAATGAAGAAATGCTCATTGATCTACCATGACTAGTGGACTGCACTAGGCAAAAGTATGATAAAAATGTCTAAAAAAACTTAAGGCCTGAGCGCTCCGCGCACTGTTGCGGTAGTTTAATTTATTTGCGCTGTTTTTATCATAAATAAATTGCTAATTTATATAACTGTGGCATAGCCAATTATGAAATTTGTAAAATATTTTAAGACGAAATAAAGATGTTTATAAATTGTTTTTCTGTACTTTTAATTCCAAATTAATTAAGTGAGCAGGGTGAGGCAGCTGTAGCCTTGACTGCCACCCACCGCCCACCTCTGCACTGGTTACGTCTTTTCTGTGCCTCTACTCTGGCACCTGCAATGTGCCCTTATGTGTATATAGCTAAGTACTTCAGCGGAAGCAGAAAATACATGAAACGGATCGCTTTGAAATAAATACTTACATGATTACTCAAATAGGTAGTACCTTCATCTAATAATGCATATTTAAAATTTATACCGTTTATGTTTTGCGCAATGTTCTTTACAGCCAGCGAAGGCTCCGCGCAAATGAGCCATCGGTGACTGTCTCGCGCCATATCCTTTGGTACCGTGCAAAAGAAGGTGGTCGGTGGCCGCCACCGATACAGGTGCATTGCTATTGCAGTGTCGGTCAGCGACACTACACTCTTGAGTGTAGATCAGAGTTGATGACACGTGTGCGGCGAGTCCATATATCATGTAATCAGTGTTGCTACTCGCTAGCCACCGGAGGCTGTGGTCAGTGGCTCATTTTCGCGGAGGCTTAGATTTCATCGTGGCCGAGTAACTCGAAATATGTTCATAGTTTCATTTAATAGGATTCCCGGTTCCAAAAAATCCCACCCATTATATTGGATTTAGTTTCTTTTTTTTTTTACAATTTATCATTTATTTCAACTGCCGGAGCTCGCCCTATCAAGTTTCTGCTCTGTTTCGAAAAAGTCGTAAATTGGGGACTGCTCTATTTCACTAAAATTTATAAATGCGAAAGTTTGAATGGATGTTTGTTACTCGATCACGCTTCAACAACTGAACGGATTTGGATGAAATTTGGCACGCGCGCTGATAATAATATATGTTCTGGATTAGACATATGGTACATTTTTATCCAGGGTGGGAAAGCAGTATATCCCTCGAGGTATGCCAGGTGAAATCGCGGGGCGCAACTAGTATGACAATAAATGAAGATCTTTTGTATTTTCTACCCATGGTTCTACCGAGGACTATAATGACAGCTCACTGCCAAGGACTGATAAATACGAGATCATTTTCGTTTGGGAGAGAAAAAATAAAAGCATTAATAAATATATAATTTATTTACATTACACTATCGAGTCCTCACCATGCACAACTGGATAAAGTAGCAACACATTCTGAAGGTATCCACTCGCGCACCACACACACTCACACAGAGACGTACACACGCACACCCACACACATAACTTTGCACTATATCGAGGTCTCGTCACACATCGCAGTCGGCGTCGGTGCTACAAAACAGTCTTAACTTAATCTGGGAATTTATATTATAAATGGTGGAAGTGAGGCGCAATTCAGTCTCTGCGACTACAGCTCGTCGTGGTCCTCGGCGGGCACCTCGTCGTCGGCAGCGGCAGCGGGCTCGGCATCGGCGTCGTCGTCCGCCTCGTACAGGTGGTCGTCGTCGTCGGGCACGGCGTCGGCCGGCACGCCCAGCGTGTGCTGCAGCATGCGCTCCACCGTCTCCGCGAACTCGACCGCCTGCCCCTCCTGCAGCATGTACCCGGACCTGCCGACACGACACAAACGTTACCTCAATATCCGTCGAGGGCGGCACGGTGCTAGTGTACTAGTGTGTACTAGTGTGTGTAGTGTAGTGTAGTGTAGCGTACCTGATGGCGGCGGTGCGGTACAGCGTGCGCGCCGCCCGCACGGTGTCGGGGTGGTCGGGGTCGTCGGTGACGCGGCGCAGCAGCTCGTTGATGACGGGGTGGCGCGGGTTGATCTCGAGCAGCTTCTTCTGCGTGAGGTGGTGGCGGCGCTGCGCGTCGTCCGCCTTCTGGTGCGCGTTGGAGAGCGCCAGCCGCTCCATGTTGCCGGTCCAGCCGAAGGCGGTGGCGGCGAGCGCGGCGGGCGAGCTCGCCAGGCGGCGCGAGATGGTGCAGCGCGTCACCCAGTCGGCGAGCTTGTCGGCGAGCCAGCGCGTGAGCGGCTCCAGGCGCGCGCGCTGCGCCTCCAGATCCTCGCGCTCGCGAGCGCTCTGCTCCAGCTCGAAGATCTCCTTGGCGATGTTCTGGAACTTCTTGCCCTCGTACTCGGGCAGCGAGGAGAGGCAGTACTCGTCGACCGCCTCCGTCAGGAACAGCACCTCGTAGCCGCGCTTCACTAGCCGCTCGGCGAACGGTGACCTCTCCACCTGCGGGGGAGACGGGCCGGGGCCGTGAGTGCACCTAGTCGACGAGAGAGGAGGGTGGCGACACCCTCGCAAGGGGTGGGCAGGGGTACCTTACCTCAGCGCGGCTGGCGCCGGCGATGTAGTAGATGTGGTGCTGGTCGGGCTTCATGCGCGCCACGTAGTCGGCCAGGAAGGTCATGCCCTCGCCGCGGGACGACTGGAACTGCAGCAGCTTGGCGAGCCGGGCCCGGTTGCTGGGGTCCTCCATCACGCCCAGCTTGATGCTGTCACACGAGAGAGCCTCTTGTTACTGCTTTTATTTTATTTTTATACTAGTTGCGCCCCGCGGTTTCACCCGCGTACCCAAGCGACAAGATTTTTCTGAAGAACCTTCTCCAGAATATGACATCGGTAAAGTCTTTCTCAAGTTATGGCGTAGGCGTATGGACCAAGGGAAATAGGGATTCATTTTTATATATAGAAATTATATATTATATCCCAAATTGCATGATTAGAACGGCTATTTGATAACGTTGAATAGGTCTACGCTACGAATTCCCACCAAATACACTGAACATTGAAAATTCGTATCGTAAGTGCGTTATTGGGGCCTAAATTGAATAAAAATTTCAACAAATAAATTGTCAAAATTTTGCTGATTTCAAGTCAGTAAAAAATAAATTGTAAACAAATAACTGAAATGTGTTGTATTACTGATATCCAACCACCAAAAAATATATCCACACTGGTTAAAATATTATTCTTTACTGTACTCTATATACTATTTATAAGATAAAATGTTATTCCCCGCAATTTCATCCACGTTCCTGGGATAAAAAGTACCTATAATACTCATATAAGGGATAATGTAGCTTCCTATTGATGACAAAAAAATTCGAATCCGACTGGTAGTTTCAGAAATTAGCCCATTTAAACAAACAAAAAAAAACTTCCAGTTTATTACATAAGTATAGTATACTAACTTGGTGGAGTACTCCTTCCAGAAGTGTTGGTACTGGTCATCGGGGATCTTCTTGAGCATGTCGAGCGCCTTGCGCACGAGCTTCTTCTTGATGATCTTGATGAGCTTGTGCTGCTGCAGCGTCTCGCGCGACACGTTGAGCGGCAGGTCGTCGCTGTCCACCAGGCCCTGCATGAAGGCCAGGTAGTTGGGCATCAGCTCGTTGAACTCGTCCGTGATGAACACGCGGCGCACGTACAGCTTGATGTGGTCGGTCTTGGTGCCGTAGCGGTTGAAGCTGTCGCCGGGCTGCACGCGCGGCACGAACAGCAGCGCGCGGAACGTCACCTCGCCCTCCGCCACGAAGTGTGCCCTGGACCGACAAACGACTATATAGCACCTACACTACACTACACTACACGCACACTACACGCACACTATATATATACACTCACTTGGCGAGCGGCGGCGAGTTGTCCTTGGTGAGCGTCTTGTAGAACTGCGTGTACTCCTCGTCCTTCACCTCGGTGGGCTTGCGCGTCCAGATGGGCTTGTTGTCGTTCATCAGCTCCCAGTCCCACACGGTCTTCTCGGTCTTGGTGGGCGTCTTCTCGTCCGCGTCCTCGACCTGCGCGTCGTCGTCCTCCGCCGGCTTGTCCTCGTCCTCGCCCTCGTCCTCGACGGTGACGGTGCGCGAGGCCCACAGGTAGATGGGGAAGTTGATGAACTGCGAGTACTTCTTGACGAGCGCGCGGATCGTGTCCGCCTGCAGGTAGTCCGCCGCCTCCTCCTTCATGTGCAACCTGCATGTACGACACCACACTCAGTACTTCATATACGATACCACGTCCACGTGTACCACACCACACCACACCACACCACACCACACCACGCACTGCTACGTGTACAATACTGACGTGATGTGCGTGCCACGCTTGAGCGTGTCCCCGCGCGGGTCCTCCGCGACGCTGAAGGCGCTGGCGTCGCTGTGCCACACGTGCTGCTTGTCGTCGTTGTGCTTGGACGCCACCGTCACCTTGTCGGCCACCAGGAACGCCGAGTAGAAGCCCACGCCGAACTGACCGATCATGTCGTTCATCTCCTGCGCGTCGCTTTGCTGTAGTAACACACAACCACAATCCGTCACTAGCCGCATATTAATCAATACTCTTTATATATATACTATACGAGATTCTATTCAAGTATGGTGCTTTTGAGTGATTAACGTCAAAGCATACTTAATTTTATAAGACCTTAAATCATCAAAATACTTCAAATTAGCTAGCGTAATATATATAATATCATCGGAACGTTTACTAACGCACACACGAGCAAAATGTTGCTCGCAGTCAGCTGTGGCAGTAGGCTAATGCCCCACATAGCATGGAATTGACCTGCTGCCATACAACTCACTCGGGACAGATGTACACAGTATCGGATACCAAAGGCAATTGTTTCGCCAACTAATTTGATCGAATATTAATATGTAGGTAGGTACTTAAATATGCTTCACGCATCGAACAATTAACCCAAAGAAGCGCAATGACGTTCATTTTGCTTGCAATCTATTCCGCCAATTTCCCACCATCGACAATGCGCTCTGATTGGCTAATTCAAGGACACATGCGCTCTGATTGGCCAAGTCAAGAACACACGATGCAGTGATTGGTCTTTACTGTTCAAAATCAGTGACAAATCACTGACTAGTTTCGGAATCGGATTGATCGGTATTACTACTCTAAAGGGATTGTTCCTCGATGGCTTCACGTAACGCTGCAAGCTATCCATACCGTAGTGGCAGTGGTACGGGTACGGGTACGGGTGCGGCACGTTAGGTTACCTTCTCGTTATCCTGCATCTTGGAGAGGAAGTCGGCGGTGCCGGACTTGGCGATGGTGCCCAGGTTGTTGATGAGCTCGTGGCGCGTCATGCCCACGCCCGAGTCCATGATGTGCAGCTCGCGCCGCTCCGGGTCCGCCTTGATGCGCACGCTCAGGTCAGGGTTCGAGTCCAGCACGTCGCGCTCCGTCAGCGACAGCAGCCGGATCTTGTCCAGCGCGTCCGACCCGTTCGAGATCAACTCGCGCAGGAATATCTGACCAAACAAATACGAGTTCATACTCCATGCATATATTAGGTACAATGATGAGTTCTCACCGAGTTCCAAATTTCATCACGATTATTTGTTCATCACCATTGTGGCGCCAAGAGGTAACAAACTCACCTTCGTATTTATTATATTAGTAGTATTATTAAATGTCAAATGTAAAGGAGAAGAATTAGTATTAGGCCCTTATTGTTCAGGAAAGAGAACAAGAAATGGCGAAAAGCTTATTCAATTGGCGTATGAAAACAACTTGAGCGTACTTAACAGCCAATACAAAAACCGAGAAAGTAATAGGTGGACATGGATATCTCCAGATGGCCGCTATAAAAACGAGATAGATTATATTCTAACCAACAGAAGTAAAACGTTCCAAGACTGTAGAGTTATAAACAACCTTAACTTTAACACTAATCATAGAATGGTCAGAGCCAAACTAAAGTTAGCTACATCTGATAAAAGCAGACCTTTCAAAATCAAACCTAAAACCATACTAACATCGGCGAATACCGGAGAACTAAAAGAAAAACTGAAAGGCTTCATAGAAAGTACAAAAGAATTAAATACACAAGACAAATATAACAAATTGCAAGAACTATTCAACATGAAGACAAATCTCAAAGAAAATGAAAAACAAAATAAGAGAATATGGCTATCGGACAAAACACAGGAACTGCTGAAAGCCCGAGCTGACCTGATAGCTACGGCGGAAAAGACAAAAAATATAAGAAGAGATATAGCTGATATTAGTAAAAAGATTAAAATAAATATGAGAAAAGACCGACAGAGGTACAGGATAGAGATACTGGAAAAGTGTGTCCAAAAAACAGGAGGCATTAAAAAAGCAACCAAACAACTGATGGAAAAAAGAGATTGGATACCTAATTTGAAAGATAAAACTAGCAAATGTGAAACCAGAAGACCAGAAATTATATCAATAGCTACTAACTTCTTCCAAGACCTGTACTCAAGTCAAAATTCAACGCACACAACAGATTTGACAAATGTGGAAGTAGTACCAGAAATAATGCTAGCAGAGGTAGATAAAGCTATAATAACACAAAAGAAGGATAAAGCTCCTGGTTCCGACGGTATCAGCAATGAATTCCTTATCGTAAACAAAAATCATCTGGGACCTATACTTACACACATATTTAATGATGTTATGGAAAGCGAGAAAATACCTGTTCAGTGGACAACATCAACAATAACACTTTTACATAAGAAAGGGGATAAAAACAACATCAATAACTATAGACCAATCAGTTTGATGTCGAATATCTATAAAGTCTTTGCTAAGGTGATCTTAAACCGAATAACCAAGATACTTGATGAGAACCAACCACGAGAGCAGGCAGGATTTAGAAGCGGCTATTCGACCATAGACCACATCCATGTTGTCCGACAGATTTTTGAAAAAAGTAAAGAATTTAACATTACCGTCTACTGCTGCTTCGTAGATTACTGCAAAGCTTTTGACTCGCTCGAACACGAGATGATTTGGCAAGCACTTCAGAAGCAGGGGATTGAAAACAAATACATAAGAATACTAAAGAACGTCTACAAAAATAGTAAAGCTAAGATTAAATTAGAGAAGGAAGGTAATGAAATAAAAATAGAAAGAGGCGTACGTCAGGGAGATCCTGTGTCACCTAAACTGTTTACAGTGGTTCTGGAGGAGGTTTTCCGACAGCTAGATTGGGAAGAGTGTGGAATGTTAATCAACGGTCAATACTTGTCGCACCTGAGGTTTGCAGATGACCTGATAGTCTTTTCACAATCTAGTGATAGTCTTGAGGCAATGCTCAATGACTTGGATAGAGAAAGTCGTAAGGTAGGCTTGATTATGAACACACAGAAAACTAAAGTCATGACAAATGGACAACACGTACCAATCTGCATCAATAATAACCCTATCGATTTTGTGAATGAATATGTCTATTTAGGTCAAGTAATCTCACCAATAGACTTAACTACAAAAGAAATTGAAAGACGCATAGGAAATGCATGGAAACGATACTGGAGTCTAAAGGAAATTATGAAAAATAGCGAAATGTGTATGGCCATTAAACGAAAACTCTTCGACACATGTATCTTACCTGTCCTTACGTATGGCTGCCAAACCTGGGCGTTAACTAAATCACATACCAAAAAACTAGAAACTTGTCAAATCGCCATGGAGAGGAGCATGATGGGAAAAAGATTGTCCGACAGAATAAGAACCGCAATTGTGAAGAAACATACAAAAACAAAAGATGTTACAGTCTCGGTCAGGAAGCTTAAATGGAAATGGGCAGGACACACAATCCGGGGAAATTAAAAATGGAGCAAAACAATTATGTACTGGTTCACAAAAGATAGAAAGAGAAATCGCGGCAGACCTTTTAGGCGTTGGGCTGATGACATAAAAGCAGTAGCTGGTGGCACATGGGCCAGATCAGCTAGAAACCGAATATTATGGAGACAATTGGAGGAGGCCTTTGTCAATGGAAGGCAAACAGACAGGGTTGTCGAGGCAAATTAAACACTAAATTATACTTAGATATTATATTATAGAACAAATTAAGTATGAAATCAATGAATTTAATTTAATTTAATTAATTAATTATGTAACTATCTTGTCTGAAAATAAAGGCTATTATTATTATTATTATCTATTTATTTAGTTTTTATCTTAAAAATATATTTTTTATAACATTAAAATTAAAAATATTATAAAAAAACCTAATCCTATAAACAAATACGATTATATTATTATTATATTATTAAATGACACAAAATTGCCGGTTCAGTTGGCGTGGTTGGTTAAGACACGTTAAGATCTGTCTACATTTAGTAACATGCCAGCATGTCCTCAGTATGGGGCGCAACTAGTAATGTATAATAAGTATTTACAAACAAAAAATAGTGTATGTTTATATCAGTTATCTGGTTTCCATACTACAAGCTTTGCTCAGTTTGGGATCAAATAGCCACGTGTGAAGAATGTCACATGGTTGTTTGATAAAAATAATGCTGAAAGTAACTCTTGATAAGCCAACGATGATGGCACAAAGCGTATTGGGTGTAGTGTAACTGTGTAATGTAGACGGTACCTCCTTGTTCCTGTAGAGCGAGTTGATGATGAGCTTCATCATGCGGTTGACCTCGGTCTGGAAGGTGTAGTTCTGTGCGCGGTCGCGCAGCTCCTTCATCTGCGCCACGCTCAGCGAGTCCGGCGAGATCGCCTCCTCCTCGCGCGCCACCGCCTCCGCGTCTGGAACAGAACCGCCAAGCCTCGTCACCATCACCACATCTCACTCACTATCGATTCATTCATCACTTCAACAACAAACAAGTTATATATATGTACCTACAGGCGTATCGTTACTTCCGTCATAATATCATTCACAATCGGCGATTAATGAAAATTTTATTTACATCGAAACTAATAGCGTACACACCACGTGTGTAGTTGCCGCGTGTACAATAAGTTCGCGCGTCGTCGCGTCGTTACGTTATCGATCAAATAGCTAGCACGCAGCTCGAGGCTACAGTGCCATAGTCGATATTTACGAGTTTAAGTAAGTTATCATGTCGGAAACGGGCAGCGGTGGAGACAATCGTGCCGATGGAGCGGTTGCGGGTGCGAGAGGCGGCACGAGTGCGAGTGCGGGTGCGGACGCGGGTGCTGGTCTGGAGGCGGGCCGGCCGCTGCACGCCCGCTCCTTCAAGCTGAGGTTCGCCGCCAACCGCGAACAGGGCCGTTCGTACGTGTCCCTCGTCAAACCACTTGGACTACGTGAGTGCCACCACTCTGCTATGCTCCTCGATGAACTGGCTTTCATTCATGTTTTTCATGAGGGGCCACGACGAAAATATTTCGTGAGATATAGATAGTCGATTTCATTTCAGTTCTTATTTAAACCGCTAGTCCTCCGAAAAGGTCTAAAGTGATACGACCGATTGACGACGGCCGATGTGTCGGTCGGTAGCATAAATACCTTGGCTCGCGGTTAAAAATATAACAATGACATCAATTGTAATAATAGGACGCGCGTCCCTCGCGAGAACCGACGGAAAATAAATGGAGTATGTTGTGTTTGTGATTGCAGCGGCGACGGTGACGAACAAGTTCTACAGCCGCGTGCAGCCGGCCGCGGCGGGCGAGCAACAGGAGGCGGAGGCGCGGGCGCTGCGCCGCATCCGCGACTTGTTCGAGCGCGGCCCGAGCCGCGTCTACCTCGAGCCCGTCACCACCTCGCACCAGTCAGTGCATCTGCATTACACACTACACTATTCATACAACATTCACATCGCTGTTCACTGCACAATACACATCTTGGGAGTGTATATATATAGTATATAGGTGAACATTGACAGGATCCTGACATACCCAGGAAGTAACATAGCACTACATAGTATATTGAGCTCACCTATATATGTCCCTTCCGACTATGCAGGAAATATATATATGAGAAGAAAACATTTATCGAATCGACACCTTAAGTATAGATAGCGAGTATGTCCTAGAGTTAGAGACTCGTGTAATGTAATGTGTGGCGATGTTGGGCAGGTACGGGTGGTGGTGGCGCTTGGGCGAGGGCGGCGGGCGGACGGCGGCGCGCGACCGCTGGGACCGGCGGCTGCACCACCACATCCGCGACTCGGCCTGGCTCAAGGCGCGCCTGCTCGTGCTCGCCGCTGACGATCAACTCAAACGACGATAGAAACAAAATCGTGTCGATGCGCACTCCACGGGCTTTATACTTCTTGGTTTAGTTCAATAGCAAATATACTATTGACTGGGTATTTATTATTTAGGTTGGATGTGATGTTCATCATATTTTAATAAATACAATAACATATATATACATCTCATCATGTAACTTAATGGAGCATTACAATGATTAATTAAACCATTTCAACATTTATAAAGTACAATTAAATTGGAAAAATATGACCTGGTTTTAATCATGTAGATAGGTACCTACCGAGTATTATAAAGATAATATTGATAAATATGATGATAAATGTCAATTCATAAGCCTTTCATTCCCTCTGTCCACATTAGGAATTAAATTAGCCAATAATTTATATTTTAGTTGTTGTAGTAGTTATGGCCAGAGCAAACAATTCTCACTTAAAGAACTTTCTCTTCTCAGCCTATTGACCATATATTTGCACTTTATTCAGCAGCTCAGCAATGAGCAATGGGTTTGGGTGGGATGACAGATGCTCAGCAAGTTGTTTCTTATAAAGCTGTATTTCTATTGCAACTGTCAGAATGTGCAAATATTCATGAACACCTTTGTTCTCAGAGAACCAAGGTGTATTGACAATGGATCTCAATATACAATTCTTCACTCTCTGAAGGCAGATGACATTGCTTTTGCTGGCTACTCTCCACAAGAAATGATCACAATCATTCAGCATTATAGGAAAAATCATGCACAGACAGACAGATGCAGCGGGCGCATTCCTTATGCGAAATAAGTAGGTGTGCTATCTCTGACATATTGCATTGCATATTTATTTCAGTAATAATTTTATAGTAAGTTTTATTTTGCATAAAAACATAAATATTTTATAAATGAGGGCAGATAGGCAAACTGTTCACATTGCAACTAACCTGTTTATGTGTAGTTTTATTATATTATATTTATTGGTTATACGCAGTTATTCTCAGGACTATATTACTAACATCATAAACAACACACTTTGTTCTATTACTTTAAATAATTCAAATATTTTCATTTAAATTAAACACTCTAAATGTTACAAACTCTATGCATACCAAAATGCTGAGTGAAATTGCATGGGAGCGTTAGGTACAACACAATACAGAATTGATGTGTTAGAAAGAACAACAAAATCTTGAGAGTTCAAATGTATTATTTTGTAAAATGTCATAGAACAAAAAACTGTTGTTTATGATGTAAGTACAAATACATTAAAAATATTATGACTAGAGTTGTTTTTCTCTCTTCTCCTTCCTTTTTACTTTGCCATAGCCAGATAATTAACACAGGGATGACTGCTGATAGTCAAAAGCTAGTACTACATCTAAAGTTGTTAAGTGCGAAATGCATCATACCAGTACGGGAGCCCTCTCGTGAAGCTCCGAGGTCCACATCTAGCTTCACCTCCTCCACGCTGCCCGCAACATCTTGTGCACTTGACCATCCTGTAAAATTTATTATACATTGTATACATAGTGCAATAATATATCCTGTATCTCAGTGTATATGTATATACATTGAGATAAAGACTTACCTTGAGTTATATCTAGCTAAAAGGGGGAATGCTGTTAAGATAGAAAGAAAAGAAAGAAAAAAGATTTATTCGTGACAACACACATTACATTAATGACTGTAGGTACAAAAAATTAAAACAGACCAAACAATTAAAAACTACACAAAAAATGCAATGTTGCGTGATGCCAGGAATAGTCCAGGAAGATACATGAAGCATAATTCATCCTTGTAAATTAAAACATACGAGGCTACCTAGCATTATGATCTAATAAAATATTATTACATTGTGCGTCGAAAGTTCTAGTCACCACGCCGCGCGCCGGCTCCGGTGGGCGTACTCATCGTAAATATAAAAAAATATGGATATTTCTTGATTCTCATACGTAAGGCGACACAAACCATGCACAGTGTCTTTGATAAAAATATATATAATTGTAATCAAAATTTAGAAAATTATTTAATAAAAATGTCGGCTTGCAACGTCGACAAACAGTAATTTACCTGTTAATAGCAGGAAGCAAACTCCCAGCAATAAAAAGTATTTCATTGTTGTGCCTGCTGATGCGGCAATTTCTTATGAATCTTCTATCTTATGTTAATATAGAGTTTGAACGCGAAATAACAAAATTATTCGAATTTGCTTCAAACACGCACTCCATCCAACTCCTTTGAACTTGAATGAACCACGGCTTTTGACGTTTTGTTTTATACCGTTATTCCTATTGGCGTACCTAGACTCGAAGAGAATATCTGGACGAATCACATGCAAACACGACACTATTTTGGCAAATAGCAAATTAATAAATACAAATGTCTCATTGGCATTGGTTAAAAAAATTAAACCTTTTAAGTTTGCCATACATAATTGAAAATGTGTTACCCTATGAAAGAAATATTTTAACTGTATGGCCCGTAATCAAATCAAAAAGTTTTTATTCCGTTAAATTGGTACATATAGTTGAATTTACCACCGGTTTGAAATACACTTAAACTGAGAAGACTCCGGCAAGAAACTCTATCTACGGTAGGGCCCAAAAGGACATCCTAACATTGACTTAAATCTTGGTCTTTTTTTTTTTTTTTTTATACCACTTAGGTGGCAAACAAGCATACGGCCCGCCTGATGGTAAGCGGTTACCGTAGCCTATGGGCGCTTGCAACACCAGGGGTATCACGCGCGCGTTGCCGACCCTGCAGAAATCTCTTCACACCCCTTTTGAAGAACCCCATGCTGTACTCCATTGGGAAAACCACGGCGGGAAGCTCAAGCTAGTCTGCTTGCTGATTAAGTTTTATAACGAAGTCAAGTTAATCGCAGTAGCTAGGAAACAAAATTTAAAAGTTCTGCCACACAACAGAGTCTACCATACAGTAAGACAGGCTTTTGAAAGAAAGGACTACTGCTCAGCTGCATTTCTTGATGTGCAGCAGGCATTTGACTGGGTTTGGCTTAAAGGACTTTTATGCAAGATAAAAAAGTTTCTGCCACACTCTATGTTTCCTATAATAGCATCATACTACTTATCGGGTAGAACTTTCCAAGTGAAACATGGCGATGCCAGATCAACCATACATGAGTCTAAAGCAGGAGTACCCCAAGGGTCGGTTCTTGGACCCACACTCTATAATATATTCACGTGTGACTTACCGCAAACACCAAATGCTACTGTTGCTACATTTGCTGACGATGCCTCATTCCTATGCTGTAGCAATGAACCTAATCAAGCAAGTTATTGCCTTCAAAAGCAACTTGATGAACAAACAAATGGTTAACAAAATGGCGTATAAAAGCTAGTGCGCCAAAATCACATCACATAACATTTGCCCTCAGGAAAGATACATGTCCTCCTGTCAAACTGGGTATGGATTTTCTACCAGAAACATCTTGCGTAAAATATCTTGGCTTTTATCTGGATCGTAGACTCACGTGGGCGGATCATATAAAGCGCAAGCGAGATGATATAAACAACCGCTTTAGAAACCTTCTATGGTTGCTGGGAAGACAGTCTACGCTGTCAGTCAATAACAAAGTCATGATTTATTGCCAAGATTCTTGTTTATTGCTCAATTCTGAAACCTATCTGGCTTTATGGCATTCAGCTATGGTCCACAGCCAGCAAGTCAAACATTCAGCGCCTACAAAGAGTTCAAAATAGCATACTGCGAACTGGTATGCACGTGTATCAGAAATCCATGATTACTTGGCTATGCCAACTGTCACAGAAGAAAAAAAAAATATGTGAGGATAATAGCGGTGCGATTGGTCTATCAAAAAGCTAAAATTCAAAACACATTGACATCAGCTATCACTTTGTGTATGACCTATAAGAACAAGGTCTAATTAATGTAACCAAGATAGATAGGTACCGAAAGTCAAATAGCTGACATTTTAACAAAGATACTAGGCAAAACTTAATTTCAAACATTTTGAATGATGCTCTAAATGTACTGAAAAATGAAAATGAAAATATTTATTGCTGCAAAATACAACACAGTACCTACAAATGATACACATATAGAATAAATCTTAACAAACTACTTATATAAAAATAAAATAATAATAACATAATATCGTATTAAGCAGATACAATTCTTGAGATGGATATCATCAAGGATTCCTCACTAGGCAAGCCTGTATCGAGGAAACCCGAGTTTTAAAAAATATTAACATTGTTTATTGACCTCAGGTAGTGGACATAGACAAGTACTTATTATATAATATATAGGACACTTATAAAGGAATATACATAAATGACTAATTAATAGCTACTACAGAATAAAATGCAAATAAAAGTGAATTAGAAAAAGCCATGAATTATAACAGTATAACATAAATAATATTTAATCCTATACCGTTTAATGTTCAATAATTCTTCGGTTTCTTCATGTTAAAGAAGAAAGCCATTTGAAGATAATACTTTTTGTTTCACACACGGTTTTGTTTCATATGTCGCAAAAATTAACTACTTTATTATAGACGTAGATCCTAACAAAATTACCGAACCGTTGAGCAAACTTAGTAAGGTCAGGCGGGGCAAGGGCGCCATACTTTTTGCATAGATGATTTCGATGCAAAATATTTCTTTTGAACGCTAACTTATGAGTGAACATTTATTAAATTGACAATATTTGGAATATTGTAGCTGCAAGAAACGTCGATTCAATCGAATCTATCAATATTTTTACGATATTTTCTATTAAATTGGGAAACATGGATATAGGCGCACTTGCCTCTGGAAACAGGGCAAGTGCGCCTATACAAAAAAAACGCTAGAATCGTACGTTACCAGAAAAAAACAGATAATTTACATAATAGAACTTATACAAATAAACGCATTACTCTTGGATTATTTTTAATTTTCTCGTCCTATAGGCTACTGCAGATTCCAAACCAAATTTGGGGCAAGTGCACCATATACTAGTAATCAGGGGTTCTAAACTCTTAATGCTGTTTATTTTTTATAATAAATTACAACTGCTGAATTCAAATAAAAAAAAAAACAGGTTTGGCTGGAATAATAGATATCATTAATTAATCAAATTAAACTTTATTTAAATGATAGAAAAGTAGGTAAAAATTCTTCCTATGATGCGATAGGACGTTAATACTTAGTAATCTAGTGGATGGCACGCAAGAACTTACGTGGTAAAGTAGAAAAGATTTCAGTCTTTATTAGGCTTAAGTAGTTTTACGAGGTATACCATAAGTTTGAGCTGCTTCATATCCAGATAGGCCTGATCGGACAGCGTCAACTGCTTGACATAAAGTTTCTCTAGCTAGACCATGAAGGCTTATCTGTTTTTCTTTGATAATACGAACGTTCTGCAAAAATAGTTTATAGACTTAATACTTTTACTAGAAACCCATTACCCAACGCCTTTTCATCTCAAAAACCTTAAGCACATCTAGGCAGTAACTTCTCAATACAGAAAAACATAACCCTTATTCAGAGGCCGTCGGGTAAGTAAGAAAATGTCTTAATCATAAAAGTTGACGACTTCTGGCTCGGGTGAAGTGCGCCATACTACTAAAAACTTAGGCGCACTTGCCTCACTTGACTATTTTTCGGTTAAGATTTTAAATTTTACAAAAAAATATAAATTTCTCTATCTAAGTCGTTTTGCCGTAACACGTAAAATATTTTAAGATATATGGGGATTAGCAACACGTGCTCATCTCTGCTAACAGGTTTAAATGACACTAAAACTAAAATGGCGGATATATCAAGTTGTGGTGAACAGAAGCATCTGTGATTGTGAAGTGGAACTATGTTTTAGTTTGTTGTATGGATGTAAGATGTCGATAGTTTTATTATATCTGTAGTTTTCGAAATTTGTATGGTAGGTGCGCTTACCCCATCGGCGCGCTTGCCCCACCTGACCTTATTTACTATAGGTTAGTTTGAGTGAGTTATGTTAGTGTTATTTTAGGTACGTAGACAGGTAGTTGTTTTATTTTGATATGATGTATTCTGATGTATTATTAAGTTAGTGACCATGGATTATATTTATATTTTGCGTTGTTCGTTTATAAAATCAAAGGGGTGCGTTAAAGTCTATGTAATAATTTTATGTAAATCCTCTTTATAGATATGCATCTGTGGTTACTCACTGGTTACTTGATGTCTTGCTGTTACATTCAAATAAAATTATTAGCGTAGCGTTATATTCTATTTGAAAATACGTTCTTTGTGTTTGTCACAGGTGTTTGTCAAATATTAATGATCCCAATATAAAAAATCAATATGGTTCTAAACGGGTTATAAGCAGCTTTATTTAATTATCCTTGATAGGATCCACTTAACAGCTTACTTTATGAGGAATTTTGACGGGAACTTG
This sequence comes from Achlya flavicornis, assembly GCA_947623365.1. Classification (NCBI taxonomy): domain Eukaryota; kingdom Metazoa; phylum Arthropoda; class Insecta; order Lepidoptera; family Drepanidae; genus Achlya; species Achlya flavicornis. The sequence goes on along the minus strand of OX392474.1, from coordinate 17,385,839 downwards.
CAGTGACGTTGCGTTTTCATTAATATTTTCATAAATTCGTGTATTTTGAGTTTTATTGTATATTATCGGTGGTATTTTATCCAATAAAGATCAATCCATGTGCACCAGTGTCTTTTCAAGATGTCTCAAAAAGTCCTTGAAGAGTTTTAGAAGTTTGTAGGAAATCATGACTGGAAACTATAATATAACTTGACACTGGCAGAAATAAGTCCTAATATTGATTTGGAAAAAATGATAACTTAGGCTACATTCCGAATTGAATAATATCGCTCAGTGCTCACAGCAATAATTTGCGTACCTAGTTAGATATCACGATATTGACAGCTAAGAACTGTCAACAATTCGGAACGCCCGTTATCGCGCTCACAGTATTCAAAACAGAACATTTGTTAAAATCTGAATGAACAATGCGCTAGGACTCCTTATATCTTTTATAATTTAACTCGCAAAAAGGAATATTCGCGTCTTTTATTATTTTTCTCTTATAAAATCATAAAAAGTATCTTTGCCAAATAGAAAACCAAGAATCTTATTAGACTTTTTGCTGAAAACACAATAATTAACCGTCACTTTTGACAGCGCTCACGGTGATATAGAGCATGGTCGGTGTGAGCGCAATATGGCGGATATCATGACGTCATCCATGACGTTTTACGGGCGGGACATCGTAATCTGTCATTATTCAATTCGGTACGGGTTTAAGCACGCTCGGATCGATTACAGTGAGTGATTATAGCATTTATAATAGCATTAAAATTCGGAATGCAGCTGTTAAAAACGCTGTTGTCTTCTCCGACTAATATATAGGCTGCATTCCGAATTAATGCTATAATCGCTGTAATCGATTTGAACGTGCTTAAACCCGTACCGAATTGAATAATGACAGATTACGATGTCGCGTGAAACGTCATAGATGACGTCATGATATCCGCCATATTGCGCTCACACCGACCATGCCCTAAACTGATATCACCGTGAGCGCTGTCAAAAGTGACGGTTAATTATTGTGTTTTCGGCAAAAAGTCTAATAAGATTCTTGTTTTTCTATTTGGCAAAGATACTTTTTATGATTTTCTGAGAGAAAAATAATAAAAGACGCGAATATTCCTTTTTGCGAGTTAAATTACAAAAAATATAAGGGGTCCTAGCGCATTGTTAATTCAGATTTTAATTAAATTCTCAAATGTTCTGTTTTGAATACTGTGAGCGCGATAACGGGCCGTTCCGAATTGTTGACAGTTTTCAGCTGTCAATATCGTGATATCTAACTCGGTACGCAAATTATTGCTGTGAGCACTGTGAGCGATATTAATCAATTCGGATTAATTCGGAATGTAGCCATAGTTATCTGGGGTCTGGGGTTGTCTGTCTGTCACTTGTCATGTTGTGGTTTGTCCTTGTGTTTTATATGAAACTATTCAAGTGTTCAAAGCCAAAGTAATATAGATACGACGTGAACCACCATGGAAGTTGGAAGTCGACCACGCACAGTAACTTCCCGCAAACGGATCGCGTACCGACCCAGTTCGTGGATCGTGCACGAATTCGAGGTGTGGGGTGGCGAGCTTTCGTGTCGAGTGGCCGCTCTGCGTGTGGACGGAGGGCTGCTGTTATGGCTCGGCGGTGGCGGAGAGCCGCAGCTGGGCGAGGTGGCGCTGGGCGTGCCGCCGCCGGTGCCGGCCGCGGAGAGCAGCAGTGTAGCGGCGGCGGGCTCTGGACTCGCGACTACATTGGTGGGCACGGAGGGTGCGGCGGCAGCTCTGGCGCGACGTCTTGCCGTTAAGCTCGCGCAACCAGTCTATGTATGTTCTGGGACTTCTTTCGATCGATTCACTATACCGATAGTAGAGCGCGGCCTTATTTCTGAAATAAAGAGCAGACCACAGCACTTTTAAAGTTGTTTTAATAAAAATGGTAATGTTGTAGTATGTAAAAGGCAATGGACTAATCCAGAAGAAGTTACGATGATATGGAGGAATTTTACACATTATCACCGGTAACATCTATTCTAATGGTCTTATCGGTATGAAGCTCATTAGAATAGATGTTACTATATACAACTACTACTATTACTATATATATATGAGAAGGTTCTCATGTTGTGCCTAAACTGATTTAAAATAATTAAGTATGTGTGTGTTTTGTATTAACCCGTTGGTTCTTGCGCTTGCATGCTGAGCCAAATTAGAAAATAAATAAATAATATAAATCTTTATATCCATACTGATTTTTAAATTTACATCATTTTCAGCTAAGATATTTTAGACAAGATATTTTATTATTAGATATTGTATTTAAGATAAGATATTAGGTATAAGTACATTTCAGAATTAAGACTACTTGATGCTCTACCTGCAACCTGGCTTCGTGCCTTACCTTTTCTAACCATCTTATGTAGGCCGATGATACAAAGATTTATATAGCTGTTCGAGACCTGCAAGACTGCATTCATTTACAATCCAACCTGGACCAACTTTTTGAATATTGTTTAAAAATAAATTAGAAGTGAATATAAAAAAAATATACCCCTTCACCCTCATTTGTGAAAGGAGGCCTGTGCTCAGCAGTGGGACATTAAAAGGCTGATGACGATGATGATAAAAAAAAATGACATTTAGCCGTAAACTTATACCACTACTAGGGTGAATATGCTAGTTTGCCGACCACCACCTATTCACAACCACTTTAACGATAACTATTATAAATAGTCTAACTGAAGAGCGTTAAAGCTACATTTTATTTCTGAATTCATCATCAGTCTTCCCCTTCCCCTCGCTATACCGTTTTTTAGCCTATGATTCGAAATGTCCCTCATGTGCTAAATGTCCCTTGGAACGACAGCCGTAACTAGGGAATGCAAACCGGTTTCACCGAAAATCGAAAAACCGGTTATTCGGTACGGTTTTGACCAACAACAAAAACCGGTTTTACATAACACCAAAACCGGTTTTTCGATTATTTTCGGTTTTTATTTCAATGCTTGGAAAAACTAAAAGAGGAAGATTTGCCGCCGTTTTGTAAATTGAGCTCAATGCAGTGAGTATTTTTGTGATGAACGAAATGAAGTGTGTTGATGTGTAGTGTGTTGAGCTGGTAAGAAAATAACTTTTTGAGACAGTAAACAAGCGTACGGCCTTCCTGATGATAAAGACGTTGCCAACCCTCAACCTTTTGTAAGCGGTGAGCTCATTCCACAGCCTGAGCGTCCACGATGGGTAGCTTTTTTGAAACCGCACAGTACTAGACCATATTGGTTCCAATGTGAGTGGATGGACTCCCCGTCGATGACTACGATGGTAGAAGGTAACTGGGCATCCGGTCAAGCAATTCTTAAGAGCACTGTCCGTTGGAAAAGGGGTAGAACACACATAAGAAGGCAGTCTCTCCTCAGACTAAGGGGCTTTAAAACACTTGTGAGCTCGGGATCGTCGACAATTCTAACGGCACGTCGCTGAACTGAGTCTAAATACCTAAGCTGGTATCCAGATGCCCACAGAAGACAGCATTACTCCATTTTATATGGGTTTTAAAACCGGTTAACCGGTTTTTACCTCTTATAACCGAAAAAATAACCGGTTTTCATTTTGCCACTGTTTTGCATTCCCTAGCCGTAACGCATTGTCGATGTCAGTTGCAGAAAGTTAAAAAAAAAGAGCGAGCAAGCACTTTTTAAAAGGAAGATATAAAAGGGTTTTAATCAGATTAAAAGTTAGGCTTAGGATGTCAAAAAATACTTACATGTATCTCCATGTATGTGTATCCAAGTATTATTTGAATGAAAATTGAGTGTTTTTTATTAAAACAATGGGTGTTTGCCAAACTGACCTACTAAATTAAAGTTTTTTCGTTTCTCGACCACGTGGGGTAAACATACCGGTTGGCCACTACCCCTTATCGACCACTTCGCACGTTATTTCAAATAATAGACAGTGTTAAAGACCACTCCTTTCTCATTTCGCGTCATTCGTTCCGGACAAACTTCACGGTTCATAATCCAACGGCATGAACTCGAAATTTGCGAACCTCAGTCGCTATTTGAAAATTTGGTGTACTGACGCGTGTACAATTTAGCGAAAAAAATAGCAGGTGGATTTAATTTCAAATGTACCTAAGTTTTTAAGTGTTGTTGGTTTATTGGTGATTGATTTGGTTTGCGTATAATTAGCATGTTTAATTTCAATATTCAAGTGCCCAAACTCATGAAACATTTCATAATTTGTGATTTTTGGTGGTCGGGCAATACGTTAACAATTAATTTAAAAATCTACTTATCGACCGGGTGGTCGCACAACTGGTTTATTCACGTCATTTCTCTTTGCCTTTATTGCGGAAATCTTAAATTCACCAACATAGATTCCATTATGTTTGTGAACAGCTAGAATTTTGTGAATTTACAACTAGATTCCGGCCGCCAATTGTTAGCATTAATATTATATTATTTGAATATTATTTAATTTCAAACCATTGAATATTGATTAATTATAATTAATTGTCAGCATTATTTATTATGAAAGTGTAAAACGGTTTATTTTGATATTGTATATTTGAATATCGAGGAATGGCAACACCAGAAATGTATAATTGTAATATTGGCGGCCATTGGAGAAAGTGTTTTAATTCATTTTGTGGTAATTACCAAGTTTACCAACGGTGTAAATACAGATTTAGCTTGTTTAAGCCAACTTCTTTTCAGTAAATAAGGGATGGTTATACCTCATATTTTCAAAGATATCAACGATCAAAATACCGAACGCTTAGCGGCCGATAACCAGTAAAAACAAAACCTAAAAATTGTTAAAAATTACACCTGATTCCGGCCTTTCGAAAAAAGAACGGCCGATAATTAGTAAAAAATAAATCTGTTTTCGACCTAGGACATTAAAAGCCGCCGATAAATGGTAAAAATTTTACTAAGTGCTGACTTTCTTGCCTGTTCTTCTCAGTTGAAGGCCGACTTACGAACGGTAGTAACTTCAGTAGCTTTGACCTTCATAAGCGCCCTACTAGGTCCTAAATTGAATAAATGGCTTTGACTTCCCGAACGTATGCTTATAGTGAAGAAGTACTGAAAACCACTCTTTCAGATATACGCGGCATCAGAGAAGCATGCCGGCACTACGGAGTTCCAAGATCCACTATGACAGGCTTTCCGGTAGTGTTGCTCATCAAAGGAGAAAAGTTGGCCCAGACCATGCCCAGACCCTAAAAGTTTAGGTGGAGAAAAGAAAATCGTTGATTGGATAATTGAGTTGGCGAAAGCCGGAAGTCGCTTCATGAGATAGTTGCATCCGGGAGTTTTTGGGTTATATTCGGGCAGGTTTTAAAAAACTTAGATCCTAACGCATGGGAAGTTTCTAAGAGCCTATTGTTTGTATCGTCGACCGTCCGTCACGCAATCATCCAGGCATTGGAAGCGATTATGAAGTTCGAGCTGAAAGCTTTCAGGGTCTTAGATCCTTAGGTCTTAGGCACATGGTGGTCGGAGCGTAGACGACATCTCTTCACCATGTTCAGGTTCAGTGTGCCTCTTACTAATCGTTGAGTCGCTGCCGGTCTCAACCCTGATCACAGAAACATCACTAAAGATTTGCCGCTTTGTCGTCAAGATAAAGTCTGTCTCATTTTTGGTGGATCCATCGTGGCTACTCCAGGTCCATTTCCTATGCGGCCGCTTTTTGAAGAAGGAGTTTATCATAAATAGTACCTCCAACTCCATCTAGTCGGCCAAACGTTGCCCCCTAGGTTTCCTCTACCCAATATGCCCCACTCTCAGCTCATCGCCTAATATATAGCTTCGCGTTAAAGTCCCCCATCAATACCATATAGTGAGTTTTAGAGGCATGTATGGCTCGTGAGATATCCTCATACAATGTCTCTATCTCGTCATCTGGGTGTGATGAGGTCGGAGCGTATACCTGAATGACCTTCAGTGAATACCGTTTGGTAATTCTGAGTATCAGGTATGCGACTCTCGGTGAGACACTCTATTCTTGATGAGGGGCTTGCGGACAATAAACCCAACACCACCCTGTGACAGGTGATCACCCTCCCGGTAGTAGAACAGGTTACCGGATTTAAGGATAATCGTGTCCTCCCCCTTTCTTCGGAATTCTGATAATCCCATTATATCCCAGCGCAACCTGTCCACATCTTCCTCCAGCTCAATGAGCTTCTCATCGTTCCTCAGAGTCCGTGTATTGTATGTTACCAGGTCCAGTCATCGGTGTTGGTAGCCGGATCTCTACCGGAGACTCTTAGCACCCCTGCCCCACCGTTACCGTGATCGCTACCGTAGCCCGGTATGCGAGGCTGCCAGGATTGGAGGCCTTAGTTGTGTTTGTGTTGTCAAGTCGAGAGGTATTGCCGTAATCACCACGCTTGGCAGACGGGTTGGTGATCGCAGTAGTGATGACGTATCACAGATGGACGCTGCTGCCCGTCCCCTGGTGTATTCCCTTAGTCGCCTTTTACAACACCCTCAGGATTGGAAGGGTTGGCCCTATTCTATTCCAAGAACCACACGGCAAATTATCTTAGTATCTATTTTAGTCGCTGTTAAAGTATAGGGCATAGAATTTCATATTTTTTAAATTTAATTCTTATATGATTGTGTTAAGACATTTTCATTGATGCTATAGCTAAAAGTAGTTATTTGTTTGAATCGAGATTTTAATCTGTTACTTAATTCATAGAAGATAGTAAACATATACCGCTTTTTGTGAATTTATTCATTTTTTACTTTTATACTATTATAAACCCTATGATCTATTGAATAAGAGTAGTTTTTCTACCGTGAATTAGGTGGCCGTTAACCAGTGCACTGGTGGACGAAAACTTAGTGAAAAGGCCGATAGCCGGTATATTTGCTATTTTTACAAGTTATATTTTTTTTTAATTATGTATCACTGATACGTCTATGAACGTTAGTTTTTATGAAACTAGACTATAGTAGGATAAAATGAAAATTTTATGAAATGCCTTGGAGTACAGCATCATGATAGAAATCAACTCTGAAGTCAACAAGTCGCTTAACTGGTCGATAGCCGGTATGTTTACCCTAGTCGGGATACAACTGTTTCAGGCCTATTTTGTTTTTAGATTTTCTAATATTTACTGAATCGTACGGCACGCCGTTCTTTGCGATTTTTACCTATGGCTTATTTACACGTTGGATTGCGACCAGCAAAATGTACCTATTGGTAAAATTGAGATAAAGGCACGTTTCGATAAATAAGGTAGTAAGTACGAGAGGTAGAGCATAGCTTTTATTCGCTCAAAGAGCAGCTCGACTGGGGAAGGATACAGAATACCTTTTAGGGTCGGCAACGCGCGAGTGATACCCCTGGTGTTGCAAGCGTCCAAAGTTGTGTTCCTGCGCGTGAGTAAGGTCGCCCGAGCTCATAGGGGAGGGGGGAAAGGTCGGTAACGCGTGAGCGATGCTTCTTTTGTTGCAAGCGTCCACATGGCTACGGTAACCGCTTACCATCAGGCGGGCCGTATGCTTGTATACCAACTTAGTTGTTTAAAAAAAAAAGGTGTTCGAGAACTATTTCTCGTCCATATTATTATCGTATGAGTTGATTATAAAACTAAAGATCGATTATGCCTATTATGCCTAATTTTCGTCCACAAGAAACTGGTCCAGAATTGCAATGTTTTTGATACAAAAGTTGAAATGAAATGAAATGAAATTGTATTTGCATGAACATGGTACATAAAATGGATCTTAAAATTATATATAGCTCTGCATATTCTGCAAAAAAATTAACAATTTTGAGATTTAACGGTTTGGTGGTAAAATGCGTGTTTTGATATTGATATTTTCGACCCAATTTTCATAATACATAGGGTTCTTTTTTCAATGGCGTTTAAATGGTCGTGAACTGACGAAAATGATGGACGTAAATATGCCGAAGGTGGTCGGGAACTGACAAAATAGCACTTGTCGATAATTGAAACTCGTTTATAATACATTAAAACTAGCTAACTTGGTCTGTTCTGCGGCACCCCATCGAACACTGTTAGCCAGGCGACATTTATCAGTGATAAGCTGCCACCTTTTTTAGGGTTCCGTAGCCAAATGGCAAAAAACGGAACCCTTATAGATTCGTCATGTCTGTCTGTCTGTCCGTCCGTAAGATGTCACAGCCACTTTTTTGCGAAACTATAAGAACTATAATGTTGAAACTTGGTAAGTAGATGTATTCTGTGAACCGCATTAAGATTTTCACACATTTTTTTTTAAATAAAAGCCGTAAGTGTGGGGTGTCTATGGATAGGTCTTCGAAAATGATATTGAGGTTTCTAATATCATTTTTTTCTAAACTGAATAGTTTGCGCGAGAGACACGTCCAAAGTGGTAAAATGTGTGCCCCCACCCCCTGTAACTTCTAAAATAAGAGAATGATAAAACAAAAAAAAATATATGATGTAGGTACATTACGATGCAAACTTCCACCGAAAATTGGTTTGAACGAGATCTAGTAAGTAGTTTTTTTTGGCTAATTATTTTCGAGGCGACTAACAAATTAAAGTGCGACTAACTATTGGTTACTAAAAAAAAAACTTGGCAGCGATTAAATAATTTGGTAACTATTAAATTAGATGGGCTACAAATTGCAAGGTATCATAAAAACCAAATAGTGGCAGCTTCTTTAAGGTAGCAAATATATTAAACAGGCACATAGAAATAATAGGTGGGGTAAATGATAAATCAATAAAATCTGATCAAGATGTTGCTGCCGCTTTTGAGACTTTCTTCACCAATATTCCAGTTTCGACTACCAAGTCTCTTAATTCTTCTCCCACCCTCGCTGTATCTTTACTTAGGAAAAATGTAACAGAATGTACCTACTGTTGACTTTAAATTCTCAACTGTTACTTCTAGCGATTTAATTAAAGCGTTCAAATCTCTAAATTTGAAAAACACTGTTGATCTTTGGGGGCTTTCAGTTAAACTTATTAATTCTATAATTGATTGTATTGCACCTCATTTAGCTGTTATTTTTAATAAATGTATTGATTGTGGTGAGTTTCCTGATCTTATGAAACATAGTAAAGTAGTGCCTTTATTTAAAATCGGTAGTACATCTGACCCCACAAATTTTAGACCAATTTCCATATTACCGACATTCAGTAAAGTATTCGAGAAAATTATACTTAATCAATTGATGGTACATTTCAATAGTAATAGACTGCTTCACAGTAAACAATTTGGTTTCACTAGGGGTCACTCAACAACCGATGCTGGTGTTGAGCTTATTCAACATATTTTTGACGCCTGGGAAAATTCACGAGACACCATTGGTGTTTTTTGTGACTTATCCAAGGCTTTTGATTGTGTCCATCATAAAATACTGATCAGCAAATTACATCACTACGGCGTTAGAGACACTGCACTAGATCTTTTGATTTCTTACTTATGTGACAGAATTCAAAAGGTTGATGTTAATGGTAAAGTATCCCCTGGGTCATCAGTAACTATGGGTGTACCACAAGGTTCTTTCCTTGGACCTTTTCTTTTTCTCATTTACATCAACGACTTATCATATCTTTTAGAAAAAAAACATGAGATAGTATTGTTTGCTGATGACACTTCACTTCTTTGCAAAGTGAATAGACATGATTTTAATTCTGACGATGTGAACAATGCTCTTTCTGTAGTCGTTGATTGGTTTACTATAAATAATTTATTGCTAAATGAGAAAAAACAAAATGTATCTGATTCAGTCTACCCAATGTGAGACATTCGGACACAAATATTGTAATTAAAGGCGAAAAACTGGATCTTGTTGAAACAACTGTATTTTTAGGTATCACTTTAGATAATAAGTTACAATGGAGCCCTCACATTTGTAAATTGGTGGATAGACTTAGTTCTGCAGCTTAAGCAGTGAGTAAAATTCGCGCTCTCACTGACGAATCTACGGCAAAATTAGTATATTTCAGTTACTTTCACAGTTTGATGTCTTACGGTATCCTCCTCTGGGGTAGTGGTGCCGAAATCAGTAGAATTTTTATACTCCAGAAAAAGGCTATCCGCGCAATATATAAAATAAGGCCTAGAGATTCTTTGAGAGACAAGTTTAAATCTATTAATATAATGACAGTGTCGTCACATCACAGTAGGTACATATATGAAAATCTTATTCATGTGAGGAAAAACATAAATAACTTACCTAAGAATAGCGACACTCATAGTTTGAACACTAGAAATAAGCACAAACTCGCTGTACCTTTAACTCGGCTGAGCAAAGTCCTTAACTCTTTCAAGGGGCAATATATACGTTTCTATAATAAAGTACCCAAAGAAATCCAAGAGCTACCTAGAATAGAAGAATACATAGATTAAAAAATATAGTAAAACAGAAGTTATGCAAGAGAGGGTAGATACCTACTATAAAGTTTCTGATTTTGTAGATGACAAGAATGCATTTGAATGAATTGTTCGCTTCGCAGGCTATTGTTATATATATTTTGTAAATTGTAATATTTATAAGTACATTTAAAAAAAAATAGGATAGGTACTTGCTGAGTTTCTTGCCGGAGTCTTCTCAGTTCAAATTGTATTTGGAACCGGTGTAGAGTCATTTGTTTACGTTCACAAGAGCCTTATTGAATAATGAATTTTGATTTTGATTTTTGTGACAGCTAAGACGAATCTAACGACATCTCTTATGTTTAAATCCATCAAGCCGTTTAGGCTGCAGAGCGTGCCAAAGAAATAGACATAGTATGTACATACATAATAATAATAATAATTATTATAATAATAATTTTTATTCAAGAAGAACATACATACATACATAAGTACATACACTCGAAAAACATAACCCTCCTTCCGGGTCAGTCGGGTAAAAATACACTGATATCTGTGTCAAAAAACGTAAGGTTTAACAAGGGTTAAATATCAGGCGGGTAGGTATTTTGATTTTTTATTTTTTCGTAGAACCCTTTGCTTTGCTCAGTACTTATACAGTGGTATACTTTTTTTTTTACTTTATCTCCCTAGGGTCGTAAAGTATCATGTAGGTACCTACCTACTTATTAGATAGGTACTTTCAGAGTACGAAAGATGAAATTTATTTTCGTGCGTGTCCGACTGTGAAACGGCATGAAACCAACATGCAGTTGATTGCCAGATGTAACGCGGCAGTAGCGAGCTCGTGGCAGGTAGTAGCAAGCAGCAGCAGCCAGCAGTGGCGGTGCTGCATGGCCGGTAGTAATTTGGTGGGGAGCGGCGCCAGGCGCGTAGTTGGTAGGAGGCGTCGCCGATGGGCGGGAGGAGTCGAAGGGCTGGACGGGCGGCGCCGGCCAATAGCGCGCGGCGGCCGCGGCGCGGGCGCGGGCGCGCGCTCCGCCGCAGTGACGCGCGACGCGCCGCTCCGGACGTACCTTCCGCGTGACTCGCGCTCCGCGAACGTTGACCGCGACCGGCGTGCGTGACCCGGTGACCGACGAGTCGCGAGTGCTGTGAACACCTCTGTGATAGTGCTGTGCCGCCTGTGTCTCTCCTAACAGTGTCACGTGTTGCATCTGTCATCTGTCTGTGTTACGGCAGATTGTTCGTCGGTGAAGTGTCTAGTAGTACGAGCTTCGTGCTCGCGAAGGTGATGAAAATTATGGATTATTAGCGATATCATCGTGGAGATTTGGTAGAGATCGAATGCGACTCATCTAGACACGACGACTGTGTTTGACCCTTGTTTCTCTGAGTTATAATAAAAGTGCGAGTAGATAGACAGGTAGTTACCTATCTAGCTTACCTACTTTGGAGTAGGAACCCTTAAGCACGCAACAAGGAGTTAAAACTTCATCTTCTTAAACTCAAAACTCATTAAGATATGTTTATTGACCCTGATTTAGGAATATTACAATTGACTCTACCACCGGTTAGGTACCTACTAGATAATACCTACTTACACTCGTCTACCTAATCTGAGAAAAATCTGCAAGAAACATAGCACAAGGCCTAACAAGGCATTTTTGTGGATGTGGATTTAAATGAACTCATTACAAGTAATTTTAATTTATTAATTTTAATTTATCTTACTCAGTTTCTTAATTAAAAGTAATATCATAAAATTTGCATCTTGATGTACTTATCCTATCCATTGAGCTATTATTACTACTTTATAGAGAAGACGCCACACGTCACAACTATGTTCCGTCCAATTGTGGCCATACGGCCACACTCGTTGTTGTAGAACGATGAACAAAACGCGTAGGTAAGCGTCGCGCCGTGAAAATCACGGTGTTGGCGAGATACTTACTCTTAAAAGCGCTTGATAGCGCCACGTGTTTCCACTGTCTCCTTAAATTAGTAATTGTATTGTTTCAGCGCTAAAGAGTAATGTAATTGATTCTTCTGCTTCCCTATAGGTACGTAGTAGGTAGGTAGGTACCTAACAATAGCTCAATGGATAGACCTACATCAAGATGCAAATTTTAAGATATGACTTTTAAGAAACTGAAAAACTAGTTGAATAAATTAAAAATACCTACTTGTTATCCCACTAAATAATAAATGCGTAGGTAGGTAGGTGGTACTAAGCCTGTTTGTCGGCACAACCAATCGTGATGAAATTTTGCCTGCAGGTAGATCACTATACTGGAATGACATAATAAGATACCTACTTAATTTATCCCGGGAAAACATTTTTCGGGAACGCGAGTGAAACCGCGGGGCAAAAACTTGTTAAAAATAAAATAGCTTGTGGAAAGAACACTTCATTCAATGCATTCTTCTTCTATCTTTCAATAAATCAGAAACTGCATAGGTAGGTAGCCTACTACCCACCCATCTATTAAACAGATAGGTAGACCTTACTTCTTCAATTTCTTTGGGTAGGAAACATCATTGTGTTTTGTATCATAATAAAATAAATAAACATATAGGATCTAGGTATAACCTAGATGTCTTCAAGGCCAGTGAACAGCATTTTCAGGGTACTACAGCCTCGGTCTCCTCATAACTCTTCCTGGGGTCAGTCGGAGGCAGCGTTGCCAGACGTCCTGATTTTGGCGGGACGTCCCGATTTTTAGCCCAAAATTTCATGTCCCGCGCGGGACAGGCTCAGTCCCGCTTTTCGAGGATTACTCGACGATGAAATCATCGTTTGACGTAGAAGTGGCAAATTATAAAGACACCACTGCACAGAAATGGCACCAGCTTTACCTTTTTCGTGTCTATACCTACACCGCGCGCGGAGAACCGCGCCAAAGTGCGGTAAATTTCCATACAAAAATCAAACTTCTGAGTCTATCAGTCTACGCAATCAAAACATACGGCCGTACCTACAAGCCGCATATTTTGAAGCTCGCAAGGTAATCAATACCTATAGGGTACTTCCCGTTGACCTAGAATCATAAGGCAAGAAGCAATTCCTTGCAGCATAAGTTAAGGAAGATATCCAAAGGGCGTGCAGTTACATGACAAAAAAAAATTTTTTTGCTAATTATTATTGAGACGTAATCGAAAAAAAGGGGAAAAATCTTCGGGACTCGATTCCCGTACAATATAGGAACTTTCAAGGCCAGAGTGAATAGGTTTCTTCTGGGTGAGCGTGTTTCATCTTAGGCTTCGTCATCGCCCCTTATGGGCCGGTCAGTGGCCAAACGCAAGCCCATTTAATTAAAAAAAAAAAAAACGGGTTTTTTGTTTCTTTTAATAATTTAATTTTTATTTTATATAGCCATAGTGCCAACCAGTTTTATCTTTCTCTGTTAAAAAAGTGGATATGTTATTTAAGATTCCGATAAAACAGAGTAAAATAAATTAAATTATTAAAAGAAACAAAAAACCCGACTGCGTAAAACACAAATTAACTGAAAAGAGAAAAACAAGATCTCTAATCGAGAGTTTTGAATATAACTTGAATGTTATAAGGTATTGCATTCGGGGACAAACCAATAACCTAAGTATGTGTTTTGTTTGTAATATAATTTATCCCCGACTGCAATACCTTATAACATTGAAGTTATATTCAAAACTCTCGATTAGAGATCTTGTTTTTCTCTTTTCAGTTATTTTTTGTTTTACGCAGTCGGGTTTTTTGTTTCTTTTAATAATTTAATTTATTTCAGAATTTTTAGTTTTATAAAGAATGAGTTGTAGTATTAGTAAGTAAATAAGCGGTACGGTAAAGTAACGCTAACAACCATCGCAACTCTGAGTTACGTACGGTAACCGCTCATAGTAACTACCTATACCTCTGTCCTTGCATTAAAGATGGTTTTTTGCAGGTTACGTCAAAATGGTAGCACAAAAGTATTACAATATATACATATATAGAATGGGCTGTTCACAAGCTTTCATTTGATACCCATATTGTTATGATAACGAAATTTTTGTTTTTAATACCCCCCCTCTTTTTTTATACGTAGACGCCATATAAAAATAATATACCCTATGACACTCCCACAGTTCAGACGAATCTAACGACACCTCATATGCTTAAATCCATCAATCCGTTTAGGCTGCAGAGCGTGCCAAAGAAATAGACATACATACATACATACCTACATACATACATACATACATACACTCGAAAAACATAACCCTCCTTCCGGGTCAGTCGGGTAAAAAAGCAGGCAAACAAAAATAAATGCTATAATCTAATGATATAATATAGGTACTTACTTACTTTGGTTTTTTTTTCTTGTCTTTTATACTTTTACCTTTACTTTACTTTTTACCCGACTGACCCGGAAGGAGGGTTATGTTTTTCGAGTGTATGTATGTATGTATGTATGTATGTATGTATGTATGTCTATTTCTTTGGCACGGTCTGCAGCCTAAACGGCTTGATGGATATAAGCATATGAGGTGTCGTTAGATTCGTCTGAACTGTGGGAGTGTCATAGGGTACATTATTTTTAAATGGCGTCTACGGATAAGAAAAGAGGGGGGTAATAAAAACAAAAATTTCGTTATTATTACAATATGGGTATCATTTGATACCCATATTGTTATAATAGCTTTCATTTGAAAGCTTGTGAACAGCCCATTCCATATATGTATATATTGTAATACTTTTGTGCTACCATTTTGACGTAAATTGCAAAAAACCATGTTTAATGCAAGGACAGTAGGTATAGGTAGGTACTATGAGCGGTTACCGTACGTAACTCTTGCGATGGTTGTTAGCGTTACTTTACCTACCGCTCATTTACTTACTAATACTTACAACTCATTCTGTATAAAACTAAAAATTCTGAAATAAATTAAATTATTAAAAGAAACAAAAAACCCGACTGCGTAAAACACAAATTAACTGAAAAGAGTAAAACAAGCTCTTTAATCTATAGAATTTGGAATATAACTTGAATGTTATAAGGTATTGCTGTCGGGGATAAACAAATATTACAAAAAAAACACATACCTACTTCGGTTATTGGTTTGTCTCCGACTGCAAGACCTTATAACATTCAAGTTATATTCCAAATTCTATAGATTAAAGAGCTTGTTTTACTCTTTTCAGTTAATTTGTGTTTTACGCAGTCGGGTTTTTTGTTTCTTTTAATAATTTAATTACCCCTTGAGCATCACTTGATGCCTACAGTGGCACATTTTAGCTAATTTCATAATTTAATTTGTGGATAATGTAGTAGGTAGGCTGCAATATTGTTATTACAAAGGTTATTACTTTCATTAGATGTTTATATTTAAGACCTTGTATTGGTAGCTTTTTATTGTCCCTTAATAAATAAAATAAAATATGCGATGCAGACCAAAGGGTGGGAAAGCGAGATTAGTGTAATTTTTTTGGTAGTAGGATTATCATTTTTGGCATTATTTTGCTTTTCTTACTTTCCTCATACCTACTCGAAATTCAAAGCAGAATGAAAGCTACAAATCTCACACTCGAACTATTCCCCAAAATATGTCGTGTGTATATTTGTGTCTTACATCCCTTGGATCGATTAAGGTAATAATAATATTTTTCAAATATCGCCGTTTTCTCGCTTACCTACTGTAATTCTTTTACAATCCAAATATGTAAATGCCTGTTACAATAACTCAAAAATTAGGGGACAGTCACTGAAGACCATAGGTATTCGCATAGCTTCGACCCGTAAGGCAGCTGCCCTTACTGTCCCGTCTAAAATTTCCACCCTGTATTTAAGTACTAGCAACTATTTAGTCATCTTTGCCTGTATTACCTATACCTGGGACGACCTGGGTACTCTCTCCAAACTATAAAAAATAGCTCCTAGATCAAATCAAATAATTTATTCGCAAAAGATACAGCTTAGCGTAGTGTAGTGTAGTCTCTTTGATTTGCGGGCTTGTAATAAAATAAAATCGGCTGTTATGCTTGGTGTAAATGGTCTATTGACGAAGTCTTTCATTGAATTGAGACATTGACGTTTTTACAGCTTCTTCAGCGGTGCCAAATTTACACTAATTGAGGGGCTTGTTATATGACGTGCGTGGGAACTCACCTCGGATTCTTATATAGCATGTAAGGTACCCAAGGCAACGCTCACTTAGCCACTAGCCTAAGTCTTTCTCCATACCATAGGCTATCTGCATGTCAAATTTCATGATGATCCGTTGATTAGTTGAGGGGTAAAGTACCAGGTGCCGGTAACTTCACGTGAAGTTAGCAGTTAACAAGAGCTCGTAGAGATCTCTGTATTGGCTTAAAATTAGCAGTAATCGATCCCGCAACTCAGATAATTTGCCAATAAAATATTTTTCGACAAACGCCTTCTAACTACACGTGAAGTTAGCAGGAACCATAAGCTCTGTGCTACTAGCTTACAAAGGTCAAGCAAGTCAAGTGAGTGGACTTAGCTATGGTTACTATGGTTGCTTTGCATTTTTATTTGAATCTCTAGTAGAGAAATAGTAGGTAGAGACTAGTAGAGAGATACATAGAGATTCAGTCAACACAATGTTACAGAGACGTAAACAGTGTTGCGGATGTTCTGTAGCCCCAGAATAAATAATAGTACCTACCTGTAGCTTATATACAGGAAGCTCCGTCCCTCCATCGTCTATTTTATCATTTGACTAACTTCTGCTGTCCATTTTTTTTTCATTCAATACAAATAAAAATAATTCTTACGTGAAAGTGAGACAGTCTGTCCGTATTAAAAATAATGGTAGATAAGTACCAACTATCTTCAATCACAGATATAAATCTAAATACATAACACAAGTCCCTCCAACCCTATGAAAACCATGTGAGTCACTTTTTTCTACCCACCATAATATCACAAGAGCGCTTTGGTAAGGCTGGCATTAGAGCTATAACTTATGCGAGTTCCCTGTCCGCGCGAAAAAGTTTCAAAATAAGAGCTTTGCTCTTCCTTCCTTGGTACAGCCTTTGGCACGCGAAAAAATTGCACTTGCCTTATCTATTTATATTTAAATCTGTCTTTTTTATATCTATAAATACTATGAAGATATATTTATCTGTGTCTTCAATCAAAAATGGTATTAATAAAATTGATCGAAGATAAGAAATCGAAGAAAGAAGAATGGGTAAAAACGTCCCCAGACTGTAGCACGATGAGCTATAGTGGTAATTGTAGGTCTCGTCGAGCACATTATTTTATTCTATGACAGCAAGTCTGAATTCCATGGGAGAAAAAAGATATTCACATTTGAAGTTACAAAAATGTTCCTTTGGTAATGATGGTTTTTTGTTATTATTAGCTATGCCCTGCGGCACAGAATACTGAATACAAGCGATACCAACCGCGTTTTCAAGACAAAAATAACTGTATGTCGATTTCCAGGTTCCGTGCTATCTATCTGCTAATATTTATCGATATCGGTCCAGTAACATAGCTGTGAAAACATAACAAACGGATAGATCTACTCTCGCATTTATCATATTAAAGTACTAGCTGTGCCTCGTGGCTGTGTTCCTGAGAAAATAGTATTGCATGTCCATGTGTAGGCTCTAAGCTGCCATGTGTGCTCATTTTAATTGATATCAACCTAACTTAGCTAGAAAACGTAACATAAGGCATACTAACCCAAAGAAAACCCCTATAGTGTGGCTCTACAATTCCAGAACACTCCCTTAAACATCAGTCAAAGCATCGGGATTCCTGCTGTCGATATTTCTAGCGACACATGCTGTTCCGTATATAGTCACTTAGAAGACAAGGATAAGATGGCATCCAAAAGGGTCGGAGTGCTAATACTGCAACTTTATAAGTCGCAAGTCCGGCCTCATATGGAGTAATACTGTCATCTATATGTCGGATACCAGCTTGGGCCTTTGGACTCGGTTCAGCGACGACCCATTACAATTTTGTCGACGATCCCGAGCTCACAAGCGGCTTAGAGCCCGTTAGTCTGAGGAGAGACTGCCTCCTTATGTGTGTTCTATAACTTGTACAACGGACAGTGTTCGATCTGATGCCCACGTCTACCTTCTACCATCGCACCTCTCGCCATTGACGGGGAGTCTAACCTACGCATTGGAACCGAAATAGTTTCGTACTGTGCGATATCAATCGAGCTCAATACCGCGGACGCTCAGGCTGTAGAATGAGCGCCCCGCCGAGGTTTTCCAAAGGTGGTAAAGAGATTTTTGCAGGGTCAGCAACGCGCGAGTGGTACCCTAGGTTTTACAAGCGTCTATATAGGCTACGGTAACCGCTTACCATCACGCGGGGCGTTTGCTTGTTTGCTGCCTTAGTGGTATAAAAAAAACTATCTTTCGCATTAATAACGTTAAAGTACTATTTGTACCTCGGGATTTTACATGTATTCCCGGGATACAAAGTAGGTACCTACACTATGTACATACATCTTCGGTTATCATTAACGATAAGGTAACTAACAAAATTCATATTTTAAACCATATTCAGTTTTTATAGTATCTTCAAGTTTTTTTTATTGTGTTTTGCTATTTACCATAACCCAGTCAGTCATTGCCCATGGGGCTGATTACACTTATAGAACGGCAATTTAACAAAATGTCATATAGTAGGTAGGTAATATGTGAGTGTCATTGTTTGCTGTGCCAAATAAAAAAAGAAATAATAATATTTAGATCTTTACCTTATCCTAGTAATGTAAGTAAAAATGCTTATGTTTTTATCGATGTTTGTTATTAAATTACACCGAAATAGCTTATCAGATGTGGGTAAAACTTAGCCCAAAGATAGATTAACCTCTGGATTAGCATATATAATACTTTTAAACCAGAAAAGTTATACAAATACTGCGGGACGGTAACAAAGTTAATCATTATTTTAGTTGCTTTAACCGTGAATATCTTTTTTTTCCCATGGAATCCAGACTTGGTGTCATACAATGAAATTATACCCTCGATGTGGCCAACAATCTCCACCATAGCTCATAGTGCTACATTCTGGGGACGCGTTTCATATAACATGACCCATTGTTCTTTATTTCAGTATTGTTCCTATTTTCCCATAAAAGACGAAACTGCGCGATTGTAGAGTTAGTAGATTGAATACAAGATAGATAGGTACCTACCTATTTAAAGTGGAGTAGCATTATGAACTTGAAGGTTTTAAAAACATGACAACTCATAGTATTCCAGTGAACATTACAATAATAATAATAATAAAGCCGCAGGGCAGCCTGTGGCGAGCTGTTGGTAAGTAGCGACACCACGAACCCGAGATCTCCCGGGTCTGAGTGGAGCGCGAAAGGGTGGAAGTGCTCAATCTGCGTAATAGCGGGGAAACCCGCTCCGAGATTACTCGCGATGGTGAAACCGGTGCACACCTCTCGACACCCTTAGCTGCTGACACCAATGTTGCTCCCTCGGAGTTCCTTCCTCGGTCCTCGGACCGTGAAATTCCAAAAGGAAAGATACAAATAATAATAAATCTTTATTCATCATCATCATCATCAGCCTATAATGTCCAACTGCTGAGCACATGCCTCCTTTCACAAATGAGAGTGAAAGGGAATGGGCAGTACTCCACCACGCGTGCCCACTGCGGATTGGTGAGGTAGGCTAGTGGTCAACCTACTGTTGGATTTTTTCAAATCTTTATTACTCGATAGGAATTACATAACAATCACTTATATGGCTATGTTTTTACAAGCTTGTATGTTCGGGTGGATTCTTGCAAGTCGAATTTCACCCACTACCAGTGGTCGGAATGGTCGGATTGACTTGGTATTTGGTATACTTTAGTATATTGGATGACAATGCAAGTACAGACAACAAAAAGTACAACCAACAAAAAATTGATTTTTTTAACAAAAAACTTATGAAGGCATATTAGCATACACGTCACCATCTGTACTAACTAGTACAGATGGTGACGTGGTTCCAATGAACTCATTGGAACCACTTTTGACATAATGGTCCTACATATTGTCACCAGCTATTAACATATGAGTTTACACATAATTAAGTATATGTTTTAAGTACCAAATGTTTTCTTTGTATCTTTTAAATAATTTTTGGATAATCCACAAGTTGGTATGAAAGTCCGTCAGTTTGGAACTTAGGACGAACTAACTATTGATAAATGTTGTAATTGGATGGTTCATATTGACATATTACGTGCTAAATTAGATAGGTTTGCTTATGTGCTTAGAAGAACCAGAGAAGTAGCTACACCCAAAGCATCGATATTAGCCTATCATGGCTACGTATCGTCATTGCTAAGATATGATATGGCATTATTATATGGGGTAACTCAGTCGATTTAATTATTACGTTTAGAGCACAGAGGAAATGTATCCGGTCTGTATGTGGAGTGGGACCATTAGAGAGTTGTAAACCACTATTCAAAACACTTCACATACTTCCTCTTCCTTGCCTATATATTTTTGAAATTTGTATGCTTGTAAGAAAGCAACCAAATATGTTCAAAACAAATGAACAAGTACTCGAAAGAAGTGGCAGAAATAAAGTAAAATTGTGTGTCCCAGAGCAAAGATTGCATATATATAAGAACAATGTGTACTGTATGGCTATACAAATTTATAATAAATTACCTGATAGCTTAAAAAATCTGCCCCAGGCCCGATTTCGGGGGAAACTATTTGATTTTTTGATAAATAAAATGTATTACTCTGTTAAAGACTATTTAGAATAAAATCATTGATTTAAATAATTTGCGACCTTTATAGACTGGGACATTATAAATTAATTAGTATCGTCTTATTTTTTATATGAAATGTATGTGAAATAAAATCATTAATTAATTTGAATTATTTGTAATCTTTATAGGCTGAGACATTATTAAATTACCAAAAAAATTTTGCACACCGGCTCCCCGGTACATGTCTGTATCTCTTGAATATATACATCTGCATATTTTAACACATGTTTTGGCAAATAAATTTATTTATTATTATTATTATTTATTATAGGTCTTTCGTATTTTGTGTTTAGGCTGACGATACAATATTTATTTAAGTATACGTGTCTCAGCGTTTTTGACCATTACGACCCCGAAGGGGTGAAAAGGGGGTTGAAGTTGTGTATGGAAGTAGGTACCTACTTCTTTTTCAAAGTAAACATCACTCAATTTATATTATTCAGTGTAGGCATCCACTAAGGAAGGATTTTAAGATATTCCTCCCCTAAGGGGGTAAAATTGAGGAACATTGTTTCCCATATTTCTCGCCGCGGAGACGTGGGCTCGAAGGGAAAGGGAAGAAAATAGACGCTCTCTAAATGTGGTGCTGGAGAAGAATGCTTGGAATATCTTAGACAGAATTCCGTACAAATAAGTCCATACTCCAGGAACTCTGTGCAGTCTTCGCATCCTTACTTTCTTTGGACACGTGTCGCGGCGCGGAGATGTTTCCATAAAGCAATCACAGACATAAATATAAATAAATAACGCAAGTCCATCCATCCGTATAAGAACCATGCGAGTATCTATTTTTCTACCTACCATAATATCACAAGAGCGTATTTGGTTAGGCTGGCAATACAGGTATAACGTGAAAATTAAGCATTCCTTTTTAGGGTTCCGTAGCCAAATGGCAAAAAACGGAACCCTTATAGATTCGTCATGTCTGTCTGTCTGTCTGTCTGTCTGTCCGTGTATGTCACAGCCATTTATTTCCGAAACTATAAGAACTATAATGTTGAAACTTGGTAAGTAGGTGTATTCTGTGAACCGCATTAAGATTTTCACACAAAAATAGAAAAAAAACAATAAATTTTGGGGGTTCCCCATACTTAGAACTGAAACTCAAAAATTTTTTTTTCATCAAACCCATAAGTGTGGGTTGTCTATGGATAGGTCTTCAAAAATGATATTGAGGTTTCTAATATCATTTTTTTCTAAACTGAATAGTTTGCGCGAGAGACACTTCCAAAGTGGTAAAATGTGTGTCCCCCCCCTGTAACTTCTAAAATAAGAGAATGATAAATCTATAAAAAATATATGATGTACATTACGGTGCAAACTTCCACCGAAAATTGGTTTGAAAGAGATCTAGTAAGTAGTTTTTTTTTAATACGTCATAAATTGAAATTAATATCAAATACTCAGGTCTATACTACCACTTACTTATATACCTACAGGTTTGTACGGAACCCTCGGTGCGTGAGTCTGACTCGCACTTGGCCGGTTTTTATTGTCAGTTAAAGACATCCGTCGCCAAACATAAATCCTAACTATCCCAAGTAATCTAACTAATATTATAAATGCGAAAGTGAGTTTGTTTGTTTTGCCTTCACGCCTCAAATAATTTACAGATCACCATGAAATTTGGCATGCAGAAAGCCTATGGTATGGACATAGGCTTTGTATCCCAGGAACGCGCTGACGACAGTTAGTATATAATAAATTTAATGAATATGATAATAGTAAACATACAAAGAGACGCGTGAAAAACACTATCCTTGCTGACTTTCTTGCCGGGAGTCGGGAATGTACCTATATTACGAACTGCATGGTGCACGGAATAATGATTCTACCAAGAATCAATTGTAACGTTCGTAAGTGCTTTATTAGGGCCTGTATGGATAAACAATTTTTGAATTTCTGGACCGAAAAGGCAATATTTTAAATGTTCGTATAGTCCGTCCGTATCTATAAGATTTTTACGGAGAGAAATATAGGATAATAAACTGAAAGTGCACTTTTTCTATGGGATTTTTGACCGAACAACGTCTGCCGTGTCTGTTGTTCATAAATAAAACTTTTGTACTTTTGTCGTGTGTAGAGCGCGGTTCGCCGCCGACGACGCGGGCCCAACTCGCGGCGGCGGCGGCTCGCGCGGGGCGGCGGCGGCTGCGGCGGCGGCGGCGGCGGCGCGGGCGCGGCGGCATGGGGCGCGCGCGCGGCCCGCCGGCGGCATGGCGGTGAGCTGTCCTGAGGTGATGTACGGCGCCTACTACCCATACCTGTACGGCCGCGGCGCCGCGCGCTCTTTCCACCATGCGCCGCATTTTCAGTACGATCGGGTTAGTATACTCTATTTATCATAAACTAGGTAACACATCACACACACATCTACGAGTACTTAGGTACCTACTACCTACAAAAAAAATATAGGAACCATAAAAAAGAAGAACTGTAGAATAAACCAGTAGTTTAGTAGTGTCCTTTCGGTCGGCCACATTTGGCGAAAAAAGGCAAAACGATAAAGTAATGAGGTTTCAGTGTTATCAATGCTCTTTCGCCATTTTCTAGGTAGGTATGTAGTTCATTGATTCCTTTGTTGGAACATTTGTGGGAGTGAGAATCAATGAAATCTTTGAAGGCGATTTGGACTGCCTCATCGGAATTGAAATGGTACCTGTTATGATTGACCGTGTGTAGAACTCCGGCTAATTTAAGTTACTGGCAACATGGGTTTTTTTGGTAGGGATCACACCGATGAAGAACGTTTAGCTTTTGTTATTCTGGAAAAAAATATGAAAAGGTTTACGAGAAATATACGAAGTACCAAAAGATTCTGGTTTTATTTATCCTGCAATTAATAGAAAAACGAAACAGTGGTGATCTGCTCAAGAGCATTTCCCACAGTACCTAATCTGTTGGAGCAAGATCCGGGGAGTATGGGAGGCATTATGGTGGGTGTCGGAGACATTCCAATCGCAGCTCCTCTAATTTAGCGACCGTCTGTTGTGCAGTGTGTGGTCTAGCATTGTCCTGAAGCAGCAGTGGGCTAGAGCAATTGACCAGTGTCGGCTAGCGAAATGGCCAAGCCACATTGGTATATTGACTAAGGTGTAGTTTTTGAAGTTAGGGCTTGTAGAGTAAGGGCATGTAGAGTTATAAGCTTGACTCTACATGATATCCTCAGAGTATATAAATACTAATATCTGATAACTTTTTGACAGTGCGAAAACCATATGGTTTCGTCTTGGCAATATTCCATCCTCTCCATCCAAAGGTTGCCTGGTAGAGATCACGTTTAGTGATAAGGCCGCCCATTGTAATACTTTCTTTATTAAGTTCTTGTAATATTTTTTTCATGTGATGTAACAATAAAGCGTTATCTATCTATCTATATTTTACAAGAAAATGAAAGAAAGAAAAGAAAAGAAAATATATTTATTTTGAATGTACACACAACACACACACAAATAACATATACAGGTACATAAAACAAGAAGGAAGAAAAATGTAATGTTGTGTGACATCAAAAATGGTCAGTGACTCAGTAAAACACTGTTAGCCCATATCAGGGTAACAGCACTGATTTTCAGTCACTGCCATAAGTGACATCACGCACAGCCGGACAGAATAATAGAAGATTTACAATAATACAAAAGAACTCAATAATACAAAGGAAGACAATAATACTAAATAAAAAATAAATAAATAAATAAATATAAATGCTAATTGTTTCGAAAGAAATTACATTTATTTATCAAAAATCGACGCACATAACATAAAACTATAGTTAAAATTAAAATAATTATTAAAAAAAAAACGCTCAAATTAAAAACATAATAGGATACTTTATCTCAAAAAATAATACTAAGAAACTGTACGCCGCATTTCTGACAAATGAGGTTGACAACTCAGCATTGTCATAGCTCTCTAGTATTATCTATGGTCATAGCACTGATTTTCAGTGTCCACCCCGTTTTCAGTTAAGTCTTAGCCTTAGTTAGTCGCCTTCACTACACCACTAAGGCGGAGGACATTGTGGAGTACGTCCGCCAAAAGATCAAGTACACGCCGAGGGTGCAGCTGTTGGAATCGAGCCGCAACGTCAACGTTCAAGGCGTTCGTGGTGCGAGTTCCAACATGTATTCTGCACCTCGTCATGGAAGAGGACTTTTGGCCGCAGGACGTGGTATTCCGTCGGTTTCGCGGACAAGTACCACACGTTCGCGCTGAGACATAGTGCTTTTAGTGTTTACTAACATAGGCTTAAGTGTTTATATTAACAGAAAAATGTTTTATTATTAATATTTATGTTAGTTTGTAAGGTATATACGGTAAGGTACATCTATGGGTCCTAGTAGCCTGAAATTAAACGAATTATTATTATTATAAGTTAATAAATAAATTTCAAAAAACTGTTTAAGTATTTAGGGTCATTTGAATTTAAAGTTTTAATTGTCGGCATTTTCCACGAGATCAAAAGCGTCGGACGACTGTATGGTTTTATAGACTGTGCCAGTAGGTACCTTTTTCTGAATCAACTTTCGCTTGTGATGAGTGCTTGCGAGTATCGTATAGAATCCATTTTACATCACATCATGTAACGGTACGATTCATTATTGTGATGGTTGAGTAAAGTAGTTCGGCACTCGCCGTGTGTTTGTTGCTGTGCTTGCGTTAAACATTTTACGAGCTTTTTCACTTTTCCAATTTCATTCAAGTTTTTTTTATACCACTAAAGTACCAAACAAGCATACGGCCTGCCAGATGGTAAGCAGTTACCGTTACCTATGGAATTAAAATTGTTCTATCACTCACAACGAAGCCCGCAGCTAACTCTGTCGTGTTTTGCGATGGATCCGCTTCCACGATCACTTTTAATTATTCATTGTATCTTCGGAATCAACGGGAGTTTTACGGGAGTCGCTTGTACAACTGACAGTGTTCTGTAGTGCCTACGGCTACCTTCCACCATCATAACTCTCGCCATCGCCGCCATACTCACACATTGAAACCAGAATTGTTTCGTACTGCGCGGGCTCAAAGGAGCTTCCTTCCGCAGACGCTCAGACTGTAGAATGAGCTCCCCGCCGTGATTTTCCTATTGGAGTAAGGCATGGGGTTACTACGGTGGTACTCGTTTTCCATATTGTGAGATCGTTCGGCTCGCGCTCGACGGCGCTCCGCCAATTGTCAATTTTTTTACGAACACAGGGATTCACATCGCTCTCGTGTTGTAGAGTTGTAGGCTCGGGTCCGCACTTGACATCGCGAGCGACGAACGAAGAGCGGCTCGGATCGTGCTCGGTTCGCGTAGCGTAGACGCACCCCATTATACTTCTAGGCGCTTTTCCCAATTATTAAATAACTAGCTGTCTCGCGCAGTATTACCCGCGTTCCTGGGATAAAAAGTAGCCTATAATACTCGGGGGTAATGTAGCTTCCTATAAGTGAAATAATCCGACTGGTAGTTCCAGTGATTACTTAACCCGTTTCAATAAACAAAAAACTTGGAATTGGTAATTTAAAATTGGAATGTCAAATATAAAAGAATATTTAAGTCAAAAGCACTAAGGAGTATTTTTATCATCATCATCATCATCATCAGCCTATAATGTCCCACTGCTGAGCACAGGCCTCCTTTCACAAATCAGGGTGAAAGGGAATGGGCAGATACTCCACCACGCGTGCCCACTGCGGATCGGTGGAGGTAGGCTAGTGGTCAAACTACTGTTGGAATTTTTCAAGCCGCCTAGGAGGCATCCAACTAGCTTAACGACTATCACAATTAAGTGATAACCGGGACCAACGGCTTTACGTGCCTTCCGTAGCACGGAAACGCTCGATTTAAAATACCACTAGGCGGTCACCCATCCAGGTACCGACCACGACAGACGTAGCTTAACTTTGCCGATCGATTAAGAACGGGTAATCATGCTACACCACGAGCGCTTCATTTTTATCAACTTCGATGCAAATCACCCCTTTTTAAATCCATTAGGCGATGAGTTTCAATAAAATACGTAACACGACTTCCATCAATTCTGTTAAAGAATATTTATGCAAAATTATAAGTAGATTGGACCAAGGAATCCTATGCAAACTTTGCCCCCGTTTTTCACCCCTTAGGGGTAGAATTTCGGAAAATACTTTTTTATCGGATGCCTTCCTACGTCATACCTACCAAGAAAACAACCTCCAAGTTTCAGGTCTCTACGATCAGCGGTTTAGGCTGTGTGTGCGTTGATCCATCAGTCAGTCATTCAGAACAAAGCATTTTATATGTATAGATAAATAAATTATAACTATTATATAAATACTATTAATAACTTAAATAAATTTAACCTTTAATTTTAATTAAATTTTTTCTATGTAAAGATACTTTTTGTCTTTTTAATACTCGTAGCGTAGGTATAGTAAGCAAAATTTGTTAACGTACAGCTTCGTAAAAGCATTTTAAATTTTAAAATGTTTTTGTAAAGAAATTTAATTATGCTGTGTAAGTTGTCTAACAATAAATAAATAAAATAAAATTATGCATGCAGGTACACACGGCTACAGATCAAGCTATACATTTCCAATATAAGCTGACCTCTCACTGTACGGAAATCCTATACAATGCGAGATCAGCTTATACTGGAAATGTATAGCTTGATGTGTAGCCGTGTGTACCTACCGCTTAATAATTTGATAATCAAATCGAGCCGCACGTCTCAGAAAGTACAAATGGTGCAATTTACCGAGAAGCAAGCAATTGATATATAGTGGAATGAGTGTTTGTACGCTTGTATGTATGTAGTGGTGCATCGCACGCAGCGTGGCGCAGGCGCAGGTGCAGAGGAGACGCGGCTGCACTGCACCGGTCCAACCGGGCCATATATCACGCTCGCAAAAACGGGACACGCACCCGCGTTACAGCTAGTGCGAGCATCCGTCTGCACTCATCAAACTTGCACTATTGCATTACACGGAACAAGCATTAATTTGAGATTTCACTAAGATGAGCGAAATAGTAGATAGGTACTTACCTTCTAACATTGCCGTTTACTTAAATATGGGAGATAAAGAGTAGTTTTACTTAGTAACTATTTGAACGCAGAAATATTGGTACAGATTGCAAATTATTCTTTGGTAGGTTGGAATGATTTAAATAGACAATTTGTTCGAGTCGTTTTATTAATATTTTTATATTATAGTGAATGAGGTTATGCATCGTAAACACCTAACTCTCTGGTAGGCACCTTAGTTGAACACAATTATAAATGCAGCACTCGCATTAGGTGGTTTTATTGATCACTCTGGGAGCCGCCTTCCCTTCCATCATCGGGTAGCATCATCACGATCAGTGTGAGGTCATCAGCACACCCACACTGAATACATATCATTCTAAATGTAGAGTTACGTAGAATACGCTTTACAAGTACTATAAATTCGAAGAGATCGATTAAGTTTAGGCCTAGGCCGACTGACGAACTTCATAAGTGCCCTACTAGGGCCTTAATTGAATAAATGGCTTTGACTTTGAGGTAAGAATAGGTATAATAGCAGTAAAGGTCGCTCACGCGTACTGTATGCGATTGCATAACTTTAAAGAACACTGAACAACACTACGTCACGACACCACATTCATTGACATATACATCGTCGTGATACATATAATACACTGTAAGTTAGTTTGATTGCAATGCAATGCGCCCCGGAGAGCCCGACAGTGACGCGTCGCATCGAGGCTGCTTTGCTCATACTAATGTCGCGGTACCATACCACACAGTTACTTTAAGAGCTGGCCAAAAGATTTGTGGTCACCACTGGGGACCGAAGAGCTGGCTGCTTCTTCGCACAACGCATCAGCATTGCGATACAGCGAGGAAATGCTGCCAGCCCCCCATTATAAATTTATTTTAAACTCTTTTGTAATTTTAACTAATAGTACCTAATATTTTATGATACCAATAAAATAAAATAAATTAGTTACTTTACTTAAGTACTATGGGTACGTTCCTACATACATTTCTTTACACTGTACGTATGGTATGTAGCATTCGTTTCAGTCATTCAGTTTAGCCCAGATAAAGCATTTACAGTTGACTCTACCATCGGTTTGGAATAAACTAAAACTGAGAATTGTTTCTGACTTCATATTATGATATGTGCGGTCTAGGTAGCGACGTTTTATGACAAGTGTAATCGCCATGGCCTCTTTAGAAAACACTGCTTGAGCTTGGAGCAGCGACTTGTAATGTGGTTTAGCTACTTACTGATGCCATTTTTATATGGCGTCTACGAATAAAAAAAGAGGGGAGTTATTACAAACAATAAATTCTGTATTTTAACAATATGGGTATCAAATGAAAGCTTGTAAATAGCCCATTACATATAAGTATATATTGTAATACTTTTATGCTACCATTCTGACGTAAACTGCAAAAAACCACGATTAATGTAAGGAAGTAAGTAGACGTAGTAAGTATTGAGACTGAGCGG
This sequence comes from Achlya flavicornis, assembly GCA_947623365.1. Classification (NCBI taxonomy): domain Eukaryota; kingdom Metazoa; phylum Arthropoda; class Insecta; order Lepidoptera; family Drepanidae; genus Achlya; species Achlya flavicornis. The sequence continues at coordinate 17,356,310 of OX392474.1, read as the reverse complement.
TTACCGTACGTAAATCACAGAGTTGCGATGGTTGTTAGCTTTACTTTACCTTACCAATCATTTACTTACTAACACATACAACTCACTCTGTATAAAACTAAAAAGTCTGAAAAAATTTAATTATTAAAAGAAACAAAAAACCCGACTGCGTAAAACAAAAATTAACTGAAAGGAAAAAAAATAAGCTCTTTAATCTATAGAATTTTGAATATAACTTGAATGTTGTAAGGTATAGCAGTCGGGGATAGGATAGGTTACAGATTATATAACCTATTGTAATTAAATTAATTCAATTCAATGTTCTTCATTTATTTAGTTTGATATAAATGCATCGATTTATGATGTCTGTCTAATTGTTATATTTTTTTATTTTGTGATATTTAGTCTAAACTTGTCAATAGTCACAGTGATAACAAATTGTGTGTTTAGTGTTTCCCTTTAGTTATTTTTTATTTCTAAGGCAGACTTAAGTAAGTCATGCTCACTTTAAGGCCTTTGCTTGCGGCGGCGTCGCCGTCGTGTGACGGGTCGCTCACTTTCCTCCAATATGGCGAGGAGGGCGATGGCTGCCACACGCGTCATACTTGTGAACAGGTGCTGCTTGTGGGGGCTGGTCTGCTTAATTTTGCTATTTATTTACTTATTAAATATTTTTTCAGTCTACTTTGTAATTTTGCCGCCGCGCCGGGGCACGCAATAGTTTTCAGTGCGATTAGAATGTAAATATTATGTAATTAATCTAAGCCTGTTTTGAAAAGAGTAATTGCTGAATTTATTGCCGGCTCTTCTCAGCAAATGCAAACTTCCGAACCGGTATTAGAGTATTAGAGTCAGACTTTTCATAAGTGCCTGCGAAGGTCTATTTGAATAAATGATTTTGAATTTTGAATTTTGATAAACAAATATAAAAAAGAACTACATGCTAAGGTTATTGGTTTGTCCCCGACTACAATACCTTACAACATTCAAGTTACACAAGACGTAGGTGCGGCTAAACCGATGTGACACTGAAGTAGTGGTATTATTTCAGTTCAACGTGCAGAGTGGCGCGGGCAATGCGGGTAGCGAGGCATACAGCGGCGGTGGTGGAGGCGGCGGCGGCGGCGGCGGCGCGGCTGCGCTCAGCTCGGGCTCGGCGTCGTCGGGCGCGCAGTCGCCGGGCTCGCCGCCGCACGCGCACCACGCGCACCACGCCGCCGCCGCGCGCCTGCGCGGAGCCACCAAGGAGGAGGACCTCTCCGCGCACGGACGTGCCAGCGCTGACGGTAACTACCCCCAGCCCACAGGCCCTGCCGTACATACATTACTGCATGCAGAACGCAACCTCCCTGCACCGGCTTGAAGTAATACCTAGCTCATCTTTATTTATACTTACTCTTGACGATCGCATGTAAAATACAAGTAATCAATCAGACAGCCCTAATCTATACCTGAGCCAAAAAGAGACGTGCATACCGAGAAAAGGAGAGACACCCTCTGTCATAACGGCCATCATAGACTGCGCTAGTTAAATTGATGTTTTGGTGCTACAGAAGACGTAATATATGGATGTGGGATACTATGTTGTTATATGATACAGGTGGTGGTTCATCGGAGTCTGAGGGCGAGTGCGGCGGCGGAAGCGGAGGTGGAGGCGGAGGGGGAGGGGGAGGCGCGGGGCGGGCGCGCGCGCAGTACGTCAGCGCCAACTGCGTCGTGTTCACGCACTACTCGGGAGACGTCGCCGCCGTCGTCGACGAACACTTCGCACGCGCCCTCTCCATCGACAAACCCAAGGGTCAGTACTACTACCTAAGATACGGTGCGTTACGTCTCCTATCGTATATTACGTATGTATTCATTATGCTGATTTACGGCTGAATTTTATTGATTTCTAGATTCACTGTCGCAATGTTCATTTGAATCATAATCACTATTAAAATACAATATAATTTAACACCTGTTTATTGCCCCATGTCAGTCATGCTTCATTGGATCCACGATATCGCGCCAGCCGGTCGACATGGGCGATTTTCCTGATGACATAAATGATATTGTGTCGTTCTTTCTTCATGAATAAGCTATGAACCCATCCCACAACACACGATCACAAGAGATCCCTATACAAACCCATTGGTATACCTACTGGCTTGGCGATCGCACCGCGTCTTCAGTTTCTCCAAACTTGATGCTGTTCTCTTGAATTAAGTCATGGTTTTCACCCAAATATACCGTTTACAAAGGACTCCAACTTGATAAAGCTTCAATCAATCTCCTCTTACTTCTTGTCCTTTAACAATGGGGGAGATTGGGCATTCCTTGCACCATTCTCCATCATCGTCCCTGCAGTAAAAGAGCTTTTTTACTTAAACACTGCTGGATTACTAAAATTTATAAGCAAGCATCAATGCCGAATTAGGATTAGTCGGTTTTAGGTCGAAATAGAACTGATAATTGGGATTTAATCTCTGAAATTCTTTTGTACCCAATACTCAGTATGGAATCCTCCACGACATGTTGTGTAAACATTAGGAACTGCCATCACATTTATTGAGAAAGTTGTTTTAACATCACGCTGCGATCCAAAGGAGCGCTTACCATAAACGTGACGCGGGTAAAACTGCGGGCACTGCTAGTGTTAAGTAAAAAGTATTATTAGGTTTATGATGTCCAAACAACAGTTTTAACTTCATTCGTTGAATCACTAACTATTTTGGCAATGATTACTTATTACTTTTGCTCTATTGCAAACTATATGAATACCTGCCTCTCATTCTTCGTTATTTGTATATGATTTTTAGGGTTCCGTAGCCAAATGGCAAAAAACGGAACCCTTATAGATTCGTCATATCTGTCTGTCTGTCTGTCCGTCCGTCCGTCCGTCCGTCCGTCCGTCCGTCCGTCCGTCCGTATGTCACAGCCACTTTTTTCCGAAACTATAAGAACTATAATGTTGAAACTTGGTATTCTGTGAACCGCATTAAGATTTTCACACAAACATAGAAAAAAAAACAATAAATTTTGGCGGTTCCCCATACTTAGAACCCATTTTCATCAAACCCATACATGTTTGGGGTATCTATGGATAGGTCTTCAAAAATGATATTGAGCTTTCTAATGAGACACTTCCCGAGTGGTGCGCGAGTCTGATTCGCACTTGGCCGGTTTTTTACGATACTGTTCATACATATTGACAGGCCAGTTGGCGCAGTTGGTTAAGATTCACCTTACGCGCCGCAGGTCGTGGGTTCGATTCCCACACAGGACATGCATTTGTGTGCATGAACATGTCCGCATAGAACATGTCTGTATGTCCTGAGTCTGGGTGTACTTATGTATATTAAGTATGTATTTACATACAAAAAGTAGAATATGTATTATATCAGTTATCTGGTTTCCATAGTACAGCAAGCTCTGCTTAGTTTGGGATCAGATGACCGTGTGTGAGGAATGTCCCAGGATATTTATAATATTTATTTATTTATAATATATTCTCTACTCAACCTTGTTCCTTTTGATGCCCAGTCACCGAAATTAAAATCAGTTACCTACCTTACTAGAGTTAAACGTGCAATATATCCTAAAAATTGAGTCCTGCCTGATGAATGTAAAAAAATACTTTATCACTGGTTCGTGATACTCCTAAGTACACAGAGATACTATAACGTTCCCGTTTCTTGTCCAAAAATTAAATCAATTATGTATTCAAGGAGATTCATGAAACCACGTAATGCAATGTATATGAACTAAGTAACACTATGAGACCACGACCAGGAGTGTATCACCAGAATAAATTAGTGTTGTGTTTTTGATGGAAGAATACCAGTGTGTGCGTTGTCGCCCGTCCATCCATGTGTACCGGGAAGTGAGCAGAAAAACCACCGCTCGGCTGTTCGCAGAAAAGCGCGTGATTGTGTTCGCTCGCAGAAATAACGCCGCCGTCCCGCGCCGAAGACGCGACGACTAGATAAATCAGCGGCGACCTCCCGGACTCCACCCGCCTTCATTAAACCCCACGTTTAATTACAAACTAGACTCGAATCCACCTCCCCGCGCCACCGTCCCCGACTCTTGCGGCTGCTTTGCCGCCATTCTACTCGAATTATGTGTACTCCACCGGTTTATTCCTCGGTCAACCTCCGCGCACTTCATTTGCCTGCCTTTTGTGCGGGAGCCGACTCATCCGAGATATACATAACGTCTTATGGAGTGCCCGCTTTATAGTCAATCGAACACGCCGAGTTCTATTCGAATATTAATAACGGTGTGAATAGCTGTCGAGTAAGTTTGTTGGAATGTTATGAATTTATGAATTAACGATTTGAGTGCAAGCGGTGTGCAGTATGTGCGAACGTAGAAAACTTGTGAGTGACGATCGATGGAACGAAAATGACACAACGCGCGACCGGTTTTGACGGCCGAGGGCTACTTATGACCAAAAAGTGGGGCGAATTGTAGATTCAACGCGAGGCAGAGGTCTGGGACATAGTTACGCGACCGCGATTAGAACGGAAAAACACGACCATTACTTAAAAGATGGCCGAAAGGAGCCGCGTGACAAAAACGCATAACACTGCCATATTCGCGGGCGAGGGTCGGCGAGCTTTGTGCACCGGTGCCGCGACGCGGCGCGCCGCACATACCGCGCCGAGACACGGCAAAAACAATGCTAACCACAGATCTCGATGCAAACCATCGTTCACCCACTGCACTATCTTCCTAACCACGTAGTTCTAATTCTCATACTTAAGTAATATCTAAAGTAAATGCGTGAGGTGTAGTAGAATAGATGTAGTAGAATAGATGTTGCGTGAATGAGGTCTTTAACTAAGTACCCTGGGGTATTGTCACAAATGATTACTTATCTAATGTAAAATGAAGTCTGAACTTGCAGGTCCTATGGGAATCAGATACATTAGAAACAGATATATTATGACAAATTACAGCCAGGTGCAGAACAAACAAATAATTTTATTATATTCATGTAATTCATGCAATTTCTCCCGGGCACCCACCATCCGTGGCATTTTTTTTAGGTAGATTAACATAATAGACCTACTGTTGTAGCACTATTAACTGCCTCAACGTATTAACCAAAAAATACCATATGAAGGTCCCAAGACTTAATTACCAGTTCTTCTTTACAACCAGATCGGAAGATCACTGCACAATTAAGACCATTGGGGAGACTCTACATAACTACATAGAGATGTTTACTTTGGTCTGTGCTTGCGGCAACAAGGGAATTAATTAAATCTGATATACTGAAGAACTACCGATTGGTTTGATTTGACACCTATCTCTGGATGATCCAACAACAGCGCGGTTGGCGCGCGGCGAACAGACCGATGCCTCACGGAGACGCGTGTCGCTCCCACGGCTCGGGTTCCGAGAATGGACACTTCTTTTATTGCCATCAAATGGGCAATTATTCGAACCCGCTCCTCGATTGGTTTCCTCGTTTGATTTCTATTTCTTCCTTTTAAGGTTTGTCCACTTGTCAGGGCACCTATCTGCCTATCGGTGTTTCATCCTTTACAAAATTTATTCTTATTTTACTATTTCAAGTTTCTCCGAATATGAATTCTAATAATAAACTTTAAAACTTCTGTCAAAAATATATTATTTATCTTCTATTTACCTACATACGCAACTTATTTATTATATGTCTTCCTATTGGGTTTTATTATGATATCATTTATTAAAAAGTTTGCTAGTTAGCTATTCATCATAGGTAAGAATATTATTAATAATAAAAAGGACCAAATATCTCGAGCATGCATATGCATAGCCATTGAGCTATTATCACTACGTATACAGAAGACGCCACACATCACAAGTAATCACAACTACGTTCCGTTAAAGTGACGCCGTCCAGCCTCACTTGTTGTTGTAGATGAATGAAACGCGAAAGCCGCGCCGTGAAAATGACGGTTTTTGCGAGAAAGATACTCGTAACAGCGTTCCGATAGCGCTACTTGTTTCTACTGGCGGCTCAAAGGAATAATTATTGTTTCAGCGCTAAAGAGAACTTTACTTGACTCTCAAAAAACCGGACAAAACCTTTGCTTATGATGGCTCCTCTATACGTAGTAATAATAGCTCAATGTGCACAGCCTTAAGTTTGATGCTATGATTTTGATGAGATTGTTGATTATTTGTTAGTGGAATAGGCTGTGGTCCGCTACCGGTGGCTGCGGCCGAGCATCGTAAACTGTGGTAATGTGTACGGTCATTACCGGCGCAGGCGCACATTCTGTCACACGGCACCGCATCTGATAAGTGTTCGCCTCGCGTCGCGCCGCGCTTGTCGTCACACTCGACAACGTCGTTTATTGTTTGTCACTCACCTCACCACCGGACAAATACCCTATCAATAAAATCATGGTTAAAGCCAACATAACACTAATGCATAAATATTCTCAAATTGCTATGATGGTTTCTTTCAGAGGAATGAGCTCTATATACCTATCTATCTATGGTCTTAATGAATAAACGATGATGTGACGTGCGAAGTATGACAATGATGTTCAATGTATCTTTGAAGAAATTAAAACTCTAAAATGAGCTTATTCCAATATGCCTTCAGCATGAATAGACCGACTCTACCTTTGCTAATTATTGGCGGCAATAAACTCGTCAATTACTCTAAGCAAGCAAGCTCCCACAAATAGCACCTCACAATATGAGTCACACCTGCAGGAATTGTTCAGCCTTATTCCATACCCATTTAATAAAAAAAAAACCTGGCCAAAGTCAATTTTAGGGTTCCGTATCTCAAAAGAATAAATACGGAACCCTTATATGATCACTTTGTTGTCCGTCTGTATGTCAAGCAAGACCCTTTTTCTCAGGAACGCGTGAATGTATCAAGCTGAAAATAATATCCAATACGCAGTTCAGCAAACCCTTGGCAAAGAAGTGATAAAATCAACCTTCTAAGTCAACGCAAAAGAAACGGCCGTTTATGGCGCATATTTTACGATCGCAATCCCTTACGATCAAATCTACCGTACCGTACAGTACCTATAGGGTACTTCTAAATTTCATAATTCTAGGTCGACCTAGAATTATGAAATTTAGCAAGAAGCAAGGTCATGTAGCACAATTGAAGGAAGAATTCCGAATATATAGAATAGTATTTATTTGTCTGACAAACTGATTAATGTCCGAAAAACGTAAACTTGTAGATATATCACAAAAAAAAATTACATAATCGAAAAAAGGGGAAAAATCTTCGAGACTCGATTCCCGTGATGAACGAACTATTTACATACCTACAAGTCTGTACGGAACCTTCGGTGCGCCGAGTCCGACTTGCACTAAATATCCAGGGACATTCATCACACTTGGTCATTTGATCCCAAACTAAGTATCTATGGGGCTAGGTTACATTTAGTGTGTGTTGTGTGCGCAGAGAGCGTGCCGATGGTGTCGCGCAACCTGCCCGCGTCGTTCTTCAACGCTATGGCGGCGGCGGGCGTCGCGGCCGTGCCCGGCGGCGCCTGCGCCGGCGTCGACATCTACGACTACGACCCCTGGCACCAGCACTATCCTGGGTACGAGTATGTCACACACTTCATCTTTATTTCCCCCATATTCCTTAGACATCATACATTCTAGCATTATTACAATCTAGTTCTGCTATGAACTTTGAATTGGAAGGAGGAGGGTTATAATGTTGACGTGTGTTGTGTAGGTACGGTCACGCGGCGCACCGGCACGCGGCGGAGTACCACGCGGCGGCGCAGGCGCACCACAACATGGCGGCGGCGGCGGGCTACGGCGGCCTGCTGCTGGGCCGCGGCGGGCTGCACGCGCAGTACAAGCCGGTCGGCGTCGGCGTCGGCGTCGAGTGGCCGGCGCAGCACCACGCGCACGCGCACGCGCCGCACCACCTCGACCCCGCCGCCTGCTCGCCCTACACCTACCCCGCGGTGCCCGGTCAGTACACTACACTACACTACACTACATATAGCTAAGTACTTCAATACTCAATACTCAATCATTTATTGCAACATATGATATTTATAATCTTATACATAATTACCCTATAATAGGGTGTAGCAATTCAATACAATACAATAGGTAGGTACAATATTATTCTCCCAGAAAGGAAGGGCGGAGGACGGACCGATATTTTATGAAGACATAATTACAAAATGAAGTATAAGTACTATCAACTAATTATTTAAACTCTGTGAATGGATCGTTCATAAAATCATTCAGACAATAATAGCATTTTTTTATTAATAGTCGTTTTATTTGGTTAATAAATCTATTATCATTTTGCTCCTCTTTTAGTTTCTCCGGTATTTTATTAAATATTTTTATGGCCATAACATTTGGACTGGTACTGTGCATTTTTAGTTTAGATGACGGCAATATTAATTTATGTTTAAATCTCAATGCGTGCCGTCGCGTTTGATCAGCTTGCTTTGTATGAAAATGTGGGTATTTTCTAACAAAACTACACACTTCCAATATATAAATAGATGTTAGGGTAAGGATTTCATGTTTTATGAAGTGTGGTTTGCAAGTTTCGGGCTCCTTTATGTTTTCAAGAATGCGAATGCATTTTTTTTGGGAAATAAAAATATCTTGTGCATTGACACTGTTTCCCCACAGAAGGATACCGTACCGGAGCCATGCATATGCATACGCGTAATACGCTGTTTTTGCTGTTTTAAGATCTGTAGCCTTCCGTAGTTCCCGAAGTGCATATGTAAAGCTTGAGAGTTTGGTTTTTATTTTGTGGATATGATCTTTCCAGTTTATATTGGTGTCTATATCTAAGCCTAATAATGAGAACGTATCTACACATTCTATTTTAATGTTATTATAAATGAAATTTATGTCAAGGGGGGTTTTTTGGTAAGGTCTAAATTGCATAATTTTAGTTTTTGAAAAATTTATGTTTAGATTGTGATCATTCATCCAATTTACTATAATATTAAAAATGTCAGAGAGGTTTTGATTTAAATTAAGATTATCATTGCAATATGTCAAAAGAGAAATGTCATCAGCGAATAGTACACAAAATTCATTTATAACTTTTGGAAGATCATTTATATAGATTAAGAATAGGATACATCCGAGGACACTTCCTTGGGGAATCGAACTGTGGGTTTGCAAAGTTTTTGATCTAATCGTATATATACGTCTATATAATACTTGTACTTACGCAATCAAATCAATCAATCAATCAATCAATGCAAATCGTATATATAATACTTGTACTTACGCTCCAGTTGTAACGTATGTAACGGTAACGTAATGCAAAAGATCCAGGCTTACATCATCATCATCATCATCATCATCAGCCTATAATGTCCCACTGCTGAGCACAAGCCTCCTTTCACAAATGAGGGTGAAAGGGAATGGGCAGATACTCCACCACGCGTGCCCACGCGGATTGGTGGAGGTAGGCTAGTGTTCAACCTACCGTTGGAATTTTTCAAGCCGCCTAGGAGGCAGCCAACTAGCTTAACGACTATCACAATTAAGCGATAACCGGGACCAAAGGCTTTACGTGCCCTCCGAAGCACGGAAACGCTCGATTTGAAATACCACTAGACGGTCACCCAATCAGCTACCGACCACGACAGACGTAGCTTAACTTTGCCGATCGATTAAGAACGGCTAATCATGCTACACCACGAGCGCTTCTTAGCACGCAGGCTTACATACCAGCCTGATACTTTCGCGTTTCATACGGTTTGTCGCCGTAGAGCTGGTACTTCGTCTTGATTGCAACCTACTTGATTGTGAGTAAAAAGAAAAGTACCCTTCTAAGCTGTGCACCAGAAAATAATCACGTAGGTATGTAAGTACAGTCGCGGAATGAAAAGGTTCGTCACCTTAGAGTTGGTTTTCGCTTGCACCAGATTGCAAGTATCAATTATGTACCAACTACCAACATATTACCAGTGAGGTTCCTAACAGGAAGAAACGGTGCTGTTAACATTTACATAAATGTGACGTTTGCTACCGAATAAGGTTTTGCTTTTTACATCACGTCAAACACAATTTATGGCTTTTGCGGAATAAAATATAAGTAAGGTAAATGGCCCATTACTCGTCAGTTTTTGAACTTTGCTGTGTTTACAGCTCTGCCACGTTGTAGTTAGTAAACTTAGTAAAGTATTGTTTTTTATGACAGGTTCATCATTTATTACTCCTTTCAATAAATATATTATTATAATGATTGAAAAACAATAAAGTAATCAAATATTTGATCTAATAAAAAGAAGCCATTTGTACCAGTATCCGACAGATTTGTACTAGTTATCGTCAAGATGTCCTAGAACTCGTCAATTTTGAGTACCAATTTGAACTCTATTTGCTTAAGGGTAAAGTTCATATTATTTTCATTTTAAAATTGATTTTTTCTTAATACTAAGCAGTTTTCGAGATTCATAAATAATGAATCGTCTCGATGTTTTCTAGTGCACGAATAGACCACATTCAAAGGCCCGCCAGATTATACAGAAAACTGAGGAGAGTGATCGGCCATTATGTTTGACGTGTGCGGTCTATGAGTAAGCCTTCGATTCAATCGAAATGGGCGGTGTCAGAGTCTATAGCGATGCAAAATTGACCGTCACTATATCGAAGTGCAGGACAAGAGTTCGAGACCAATCCCATTGCAGAAGTCTGTGAGATAGGATGACGTAATTTTCCCGAAATTCTTCACCAATGCGATGGAGGATGAGACTTACCAAACCAAATCTTTACTAAAGATATATGTACCTAGTTATAATGGCGGAATCTCTGGAACCTTTATTCCATGACCATGCTCAATTTTCAATGATACCTCTATGCTCAAAATACCTGTCAAACTGTTGATAATTCGAACTAGTTTGAACCTTAAGTGCACGATTTGATTTCAGGTATTTTGACCATAGAGGTATCATAAGAAAACTCCTCATTCCATGATCAACACTCTTCGTATCATATTGGAACAAGCATCAGAATAGTAGAGGGAGCCTTACTTTCGTCGACTTCGAAAAAGATTTTGATACGTTGAATTGGTCTAGCTTATCTATTAGCTAGATTATTGGTCTAGTAGGCTACATGACATTGGTCTCCCGCTGAAATTAATACAACTACTCAAACCTTCTATAAGAACTATTCTTGTAAAGTGACACACGATGGCCTCATTTCTGAGGATATCGCCGTGTATGCTGGTATGCGACAAGGCTGCCTCCTATCACCCCTCCTCCTTTTGATGGCATTGGATGGGATTAGGCTTCGTATGTATTTCGCATCAAAGATTTTAGGGTCCTGATTAGTTCGGGCCGTGGTCCAAGCCTCATACAAGGTCTGCCTATTTTGTCTAGCATCTTTGCAGGGCCGATTAAACCACGGTCGTTCCTTCATCCTTGCAGCCACTAGCGGGTTTGGGATATAACATTCCATTCCCGCCAGTATCGCATCAGTAACGTTAGAGGCACAGGTGTTAGGGTCTTCTGATGCGAAGCAGAGCTGTCTCCACGGGTAGGATGCGTAGAGATCTCGCAATCCATCCCAATCTACCGACACGTCGCCATCCGGGAGGCCGGGGCGAGTCAGATCGAGCGCATAGCACTTGCGTCCGGACGAGACAGTGGTCCGTGCGCCAAGTGACGTTGAGCTAAGTGGCGCGTCCACTGTCACTGTATAGTTGTCCTGTCGCGTAGTCAGCAGAAGGTTCAGTATGTAGCTAGTATGGCTCTCAATATGGGATTCTCGTAGGAGAAAGAACTAGTTGTGCCATAGGCCAGGGCAAAGTTGTGCTCCAGCGTTTACCCGGGGTAGTGTAAATACGATGTATCATCAGGGCAGGATATTTGCGTCTCCGTTAGAAATAGCAAGGTTGGCTATGCAGCCTCAAGATGTTGGTGGACTGCATTGATATTAGCGTGAAGCTGATTTTGCAAAGGTCCACCAAAAGTGTGGACGGGGAGGCCGCTGCCATTTCTTTTATTTTTCTTTGGCATAATTTTAAAAAGGTTGAAACGAGATTAGGAGGAATCGCTGTGCCAGTAGCGAAAGGGAAAAGTGCAGTGTTATTGCCTGAGATGGCTAAACAGGTGATGCGGTTTATTGGTACGGCAGTCGGCGGGGTCCCCGGTCCCCCCATGATACAGTCGGCCGGGTCCATTCCGGTCTCCTCTTCCAGCATGAACAACTATACCATAGATTATGCGCGAGGCGGCGAGTCAGCCAGCCACCCAGGGCGGAGTTTTTTTTTTTTTTTATACCAATAAGTTGGCAAACAAGCGTACGGCCCGCCTGATGGTAAGCAGTTACCGTAGCCTATGGACGCTTGCAACACCAGGGTCACTAGTATCACTCGCGCGTTGCCGACCCTGAAAAAATCTTTTCACACCCTTTTTGAAGAACCTGTGCTCCACTGCTAAACCACTGTACTGCTCCACTGTAAATGCTGTACTCCATTGGAAAAACCACGGCCGGGAGCTCATTCCACGGAAGTCCGCGGAAGAAAACTCCTTTTAGCCCGTACAGTTCGAAACAAATCTGGTTTCAATGTGTGAGGATGGACTCCCCGTCGATGGCGAGAGGTACGATGGTAGAAAGTAGCCGTGGGCATCAAGTCGAACAATTCCTTAGAACACTCTCCGTTGTACAGGCGGTAGAACACGCATAAGAAGGCTAAGTCTCTCCTCAGACTGAGGGGCTCTAAACCGCTTGTGAGCTCGAGATCGTCAACAATTCTGACGGCACGTCGCTGAACCGAGTCTAAAGGCCCAAGCTGGCATCCAGGTGCTCCCGCCAATAAATGACAGCAGTACTCCATATGAGGCCGGACCTGCGACTTATAAAGTTGCAGCCTTTGCCCCGCTGTGAAGTACTGTCTCGCTCTGTTGAGCACTCCAAGCTTTTTGGATGCCAGCTTAACCTTGTCTTCTAAGTGACTTCGGAACAAAACGTCGCTAGAAATGTCGACCCCACGGATCCCGATGCTTTGGTTGAGGTTCAAGGAGGTATTCTTGAATTGTGGAGCCACAAACAATAGGGTTTTTTTAGCGGTGAACGCGCAGGCTTGAGTCTTGGTGGGGTAGTAATGGACTAAGTTTAGTCGACCCCAATCGGAGACACTAGTTAGTGTACTCTCGATTTCAGACACCAGCCGTTCGTGGCTTTCCTCCACCTCGGAACGAGGGACGGCGTATTTGCACGGCCCGTATAATGAGCGTCCCCTGTACTGTCGTCCGCATAGCAAAGAATGCCGTCAATAGACAGCATATCATTGATATGCAGAAGGAACAGTGTTGGGGACAGCACAGAGCCTTGCGAGACGCCGGTATTTATGTCCATGCTATGGGAGCAGCTACCGTCGACGACAGCTCTTATGCATCTGTTGGACAGAAAGCTGGCGACCAATTTGCATAACCCCTCGGGAAGCCAGTATGCTTGTAACTTCGAGAGAAGACCCCTATGCCAGACCCGATCGAACGCCTTCGCCACATCTAGGCTCACTGCCAATGCCTCACCTTGACTCTCGATGGCGAGTGACCAACGGTGCGTGAGATACACAAGGAGGTCACCAGCTGAGCGACTGTGGCGGAAGTCATATTGACGGTCGCTCAACAACTCGTGATCCTCCAGGTATCTCAAAAGCTGCGTGTTGATCACACGCTCCATGACTTTGGAGAGAAGGGAGGTGATGGCGATAGGCCTGTAATTCGTCGGTTCTGATCTGTCGCCCTATTTGGGCACTGGGTGCACGTGGCAGTGGGACGTCCCGTCTTCGTGGAATTCCTTCCTTTTTGGTGTAGAAAAGTGCGAAAAGACGCGTCAATACTGTACACAATTCAGGAGCACACCGCTTCGGCACCACTGCCGGTATACCGTCTGGCCCACTCGATTTATGGATGTCCAGAGAAAGCAATTCCCGCCGGACCTCCCGTTAAAGTGATTAAGTGATCCCTGGGCTTGGGACCCCTACAACCTGCTGGCAGCCAGCGGGCAGCTGTTTCACCGGGTCTCCCTGACCACCGCAACAACACGCCGCGTAGCACAACACACCAGTGGTACGACACCACTGGCCCCCACACACTGCCAGCACAGCGCTTCCTCATGGAGCTCTGGCGACCATACTCACTGCAGGAATACAACACCACATTAAAGTAGCGTTATTTGACTTGGTACTTCCCTAGTCTGCCTACTCCGAATTTCGAATGGGACAACCCGTTATGCCCTTCCTCTCTTACTGCTGCATAAATGCTGCTGCTGTCTTTTTCATTAATAAAAAAAGTTCTGACGAATTCTAGGTCATTCTCTTGTACGAACTCACAAACGAATAGACCTAAACTCGACAACCTCGTAATTAATACCATAAAGTATGTATATAAAAACCCCATATATAGAAAAATAAATAAAGATCTAATAATTAGTTATCAAGAAATATGTTTTGACAACAATTCGATTCAAACTCCGTATAAAATTTAAAATAAAACACAATGTCGATATTACATGCAATTTTTCAAACGTGTCCCAGTATTCGTCAAAAAAGTATTAATTTTGACGAGTTCTAGTACAAACAGGGATTAATAGGTACCAGTACCTGTCATACGCGAAAAAAAATACCAAATGATAAAAATAACACAATATTATGGGTTACATCGTTGGATAGTTTACTTGACTACTTCACAAAATAATCATACTTATCAAAATGTCGACCGATACACCAAGACATGAACCCTAACGTGGTAAGCCGGGATTCAGTTTCAGTAGCTAAACTCACAAAAAAATGCAAAATTTGGAGGTGCTTACCTTTGATCGCTCTGTATTCCGAAGCCAATACATTTTTGACTAAATGTTGTCATTCTAATTATAGAATATATTACTGTTAATATGTTGGCATAAAATGCTTTTAGTAAGATATTGGTAGAATTAAGTTATTGACATTTTTTTACAATCTGACGAGTATTGGGACACTGTCGACATTACCAGCGTTTACCTCATTATTTTTTTCAATGATGACATTGCTCTATTTTCAATTTTAATTTGAAATAAATAACTGCAGAGTGACGTTGCGTTTGCATTTTTATTTTCATAAATTCATGTATTTTGAGTTTTATTTCATATTATCAGTGGTATTTTATCCAATAAAGATCAATCCATGTGCACCAGTGAAGTGAAATGATATGATTTATGTGTATCGTGTCTTTTCAAGTTGTCTCAAGAAGTTCGTGAAAAGTTTTAGAACAATCACCACCATTGTACTAAAACATGACTTTTATGGACGGTATGGCATGGCGGCGGGCTACTGAGGACTTCTAATATAACTGGAAATTGGAAAAATACACAAGCCGTGTGACGCCATTGAAGAAAGAAAAAAAAAACAATAGCAGGTTTAACCAACAAGAAGGTTTTAGTTTATCAAAAGTATCAAAACATAAAATAAAAACACTCTTGTTGACAAGATAAACAGTCGAACAACTTTGATAAGAATAATTTTGAATTTTGATAACGAACAGTTAAATCATTATTTTCTCTAATTCAGTGTATTCTGTCTATTTAGTTTCAAAAGTGTGCTCGTGATACGTTTTTTTTTTTTTTTTTTTTTTTTTTTACTGTGTATAGGCCTGTGTTTGACCACAATCTCACTATGGTAAGTGATGATGTGGTCGAAGGTGGTAAGCACACAAAGCCTAGAAAGAACTGGCTCTCAAGTGCAGCTGACGGAACACACCGATAGGTGCTTGGCGACAGATTTTCAACTTGAGGGTGGTAGCCAGCCAGACGGGTACTACAAAGTACCCTACCACCGTGCTATGGTTTCCTCACGATGTTTTCCTTCACCGAAAGCTCAAGCTCATTGTAGGATTCGAACCCGGGACCTTCGTCTCGGTATCCGACGTCACTACCACTGAGCTATCATCGCCTTAAACGTTACGTTGAATGAATCAAGTTGAAAACTGACGAACCTTTTAATTCCGCCACTGTACATACGCGTATACCTAAGCATGTGCCTGCCATTGTTGGTGAGATGTAGTGTAGTCATGAAACGTAATCCATTCCGGACCACGGTAAACCGAACAAAATAACAAACTACCTTTTTGAGTATTTGAAATTCTCATTTGAAATCAAAGAACTTAATAAATCAACACGGTACTATTTGCCCAGACCACAGCGGATAAAGGATAAAAGGATGCGATAAATAACTAAACAGCTCTATGACGACAAAATATTTTTCATTCGTTCGTGTGCGTGTGAGCTTGCCGCGAGCCGCGAGCCGCGACTGACGAGGGAGGCGGAGTCGGGGGCACGTTCCTCGTAGTCGTGCGTATTTTAATTTTCAAAGAAATTCCACTGGCGTCGAGCGCAGATATTTTAATTGTGATGATTTAAGCGTTTAATTCGAATGACAAAACAAAGCATTCTCGCTTTGTGACTGCTTCCTTCACTCTTTAGAGCGGAGGGCAGGCGCTCTTTCATATCGTACGCCGAGTTTCGAGCGTCGAGACGCCTCGTGCAACGAAGTCATTCCTAGATAGAGCACATTAGTTAGTGTAGTGAGTGAGTGGCATCCTCGCTCGCGTCCGCGTCGCTGCACTGCACCGCACCTCGCTCGCAGTCGGTCTCGAGAGAGTCGGTCGCGTCGAGAAGCAGGTGCTTCATTCCTCGGCGGATGTTTGAGGGGGCGCCCAGTGAAAAACCTCGCGTGATTCATAATCGTACTCGGTCCGGAATTTAGATTTGCTTCTAAGGATAGACGCTCGTAATTGCCGCGTCGCGGATGGGGGGCGATTATAAACGGACGGTTGATGGAGTAAAAACTGCAGGCGGAGTGGTCGCGGCGACTTGAAAGGCTGCTAGCTTTCGTAATGAAACGCTGCGTTATCGAGGCGGAGGGGAAGGTTCTACCCTAATGACGACGATTAAAATTAATTTGCGCGGCGAGGGCCCGCGGCCGCGCCCGTCTCTCACAAATTAAATTCTTCGCCTGCGATCTGGCGCCCCCGCCCGCGCCCCCCGCCCCGCCCCGCGGGCGCCTGCTCCGCGTTGCACTCCCCTTTGTCTTACTGATCGCACCCATCCACTTGATTGATAACATTTTCGATGAAAGTACAAGTAGGTAGGTACACCTACCTAATGTCGGAGTTAGGGAAGCCAAAGTAACAGATATCAGCATAGGCCTATCCACTTCCGGTTTTCTTACTTCAAATTATGCTCATCTATCTATGTATTGTATACATATAAAATGCTTTGTCCTGAATGACTGACTGATGGATCAACACACACACAGCCTAAACCGCTGATCGTAGATACTTACCTGAAACTTGGAGGTTGTTTTCTTGGTAGGTATGACGTAGGCAGGCATCCGATAAGAAAGGATTATCCGAAATTCTGCAAAAACGGGTGAAAAACGTGGGCAGTTTGTATGGGACAACGTGACTCCTTGGTCCAATCTACTTCAAATTTTGCATAAACATTCTTTAACAGATTTGATGGAAGATGTATTTCGTATTTTATTGAAACAAATCGCCTAACGGGGTTAAAAAGGGGTAGAAAGCGTAGAAAGTTATTTTAGGGGTGATTTGCATCGAAGTTGATATCAACTCCTTAGTGCTTATGATTTAAATATTCTTTTATATCTGACATTACAATTTTAAAGAGTATTGCATTGCACCAAGCTTTATATGAGTTCACAGACGTATGAGTAGTACTACTCATACGTCTGTGTATGAGTTAAACTTTTTTAAATAAAATTGGATTGATTTTTTAAAAATTTTTGTCTGGTTCCGGTTCATAGCTGATGCTATAGGGAGGTACTTTGCTACTTTTATTTTTGAAAAATTATTAGTATTCCGCGCAAAAAAAAACAAACCGTACGCGGGTGAAACCGCGGTGGTCTGCTAGTTTTCTACAAATCATATCATTAAATAGAATATAAAATAATAAGTATACGTATTGTATTGTATTTGATATAGGTATAGGGGAGACCGGGGCTGGTAGTGACATTTTTTTTACAAATTTTCATATTTTTTTATTGGATTGATTTTTTTACCTGGATATAGGGTTGTTTCATTAAGTAACTATTCAGGATTTTTATTTAAAAGAAATTTTATGTAGCAGACTAATGACATAAATGTATGAATTCTGAAAAAAAAGCCGTGTAACTTTCAACCCCGTGATCGGGGCTGGTTGTTACACTACTCGGGGCAAATTGTTACAATAAAAAACAAACGTATTATAAGAGTTTTTATTAGGAACAATCATCACAATCAGTTGCTTTTCTTAATTTAAATGACATTATGTCTATAAAGAAGTCTTTTGCCTCATTACAACGAAAACAATCAACTTTAATGAGACAAAATTACTAACTTAAACTTTTTTTGGTCTTCTACTTCGTAAAAACAAAATCTTTCTCACCTATAAGATTATAAACCTCTCTATTAAAAAAAACTTTTATACCTACTAATGAACAAAACGTATTTCAAAATAGAAAATAAACTACACTTGAAAAAAAGCCAATCAGATCTATAAGGAAAATAAAGCAGTTCAGTCACTGTAGTTTGAACAATCACTTTCGCAATTCAAGCAAATGTAATGTGCTATGTTTCCTCTAACACACTTCACAATATGTGACCAATTCTTACATGCTACACACTCGACCCATTCCTCGACCAATAGGTAAAAGGAACCATTTATATGATATTTCGAATCTATTTCTGTCTAAACTTATACTTAATAGGCACAGTGATAAGAAATTGTGTGTACCTATCTAGTAGTTTTTCCTTTATTTTTGTTTTTCAGGTTGACTTAAGTAAGTGATGCGCTTGCGGCAGCATCGTGTAGCAGATTGTCCTCTTCCCTGAGATATGGCGAAGAGGGCAATGGCTGCATGCGTAATATTTGTGAACAGGTGCTGCTTGTGGTCTGCGCCGAGTTTGCTATTTATACTTAATAAATATCATTTCGGTGCTGACCCAAACTAATTGCAACTGAAAAATAATAAGGGCTTTAATTTGATGGATAATTACAATACAGGGTGTATTAGTTCATTGTTTCATGTGGATCTGGGTTGGGAATGGACATAGTTTTTTATTTTGAATTAATCCCTTCCGTATTAGAATGGCAGTTCTGACAAGTGGAAGGGATTAGGTAGGTACATACGTGACGACGACGAGGGCAAACCTACCGTTGGGTTGTAGACATCGTCGAAGAGGCTCCGTGGATGGGGCAGAGGGGCCGAGCACGTCATATCAAAGGGTGGCGCTCGGTGTTGAGGGGGGGGGGGGGGGGCGGGCGGACTTGCTTTATTGACAAATACCACGCGCGATGTCACGCACCCCTATTGTGTCCACCGCCGCGCCGCGTCGCGCCTGCGTCACCACAACACACGCATACAAACATTATCTATAAGTATCTATATTCATATGTGTCTAGGTACCTATGTGTGATGGTGCGTCCATGCTACGCGAACCGGGCACGAGTCGAACTTAACGTCCACTTCGAACGGTTTTGGGCCGCTTGCATCCAGCGGCGCCCAGCAGTTTTGACCAAGTCGTCGGTCCACCTGGTGGGAGGTCGTCCCTCACGGCGTTTTCCAGTACGTGGTAGCCACTCAAGAACCTTCCTTCCCCATCGGCTATCGGTTCTTCGAGCGATGTGGCGGCCCATTGCCACTTCAACTTACTAACTCTACGATTTAGATTGGTAGTTTTTGTTCTCACGAATGTCCTCACGGACCCTGTCACGCACGTAAAGAGATTCCGATCATAGCTCGTTCCATAGCGCGCTGAGTGACTCGTGAGCTTATTTATTCGGCCAGCAGTAAAAGACCACGTCTCTGTTCCGTATGTTATCACTGGTAACACGCACTGATTGAAGACCTTTGAGGTATTGGACGTGAAGATGTGCCGTAACTTCTCTAACGCTGCCCAGCCGAGTCGGATTCTTCGATTGACCTCTTTGTCGAAGTTGGACCTACCTATATAGATGGGCAATAATTTGTCGTAGGTAAACATACTCGTCCACAACTTCGAGAACAGTGCTCCCAACAATCACCGGCTTTGGCGGAATAATTATGAATAAATAATATACCCAGAACATACCTAATAGTAGGGTCATTGCGCCGGTTTCGCGACCAGTTCTGGTTGGCGACCACTTGCCTGCCTAGGTTTCTTTAATTGAAGATAATAACTTTTGTTTAGTAGATAGAAATTAAAATAATGCCTTTAATATTATTTTAATAGTTATGTAATTAAAAAAAACTAAATTTGATATCAAACGCTGAACCCAAAACAAAAAAAAGGACGTTAAGTTCACGTGTTGATTCAGTGTGTCTGGAAATGCAGTGAAAGAGCAAAAAAAATAGCAAGGCGCGTGGCATTCGAAGGTAAGTTTTGTTACTTAGTATAAGTTGTTTAGTCAAATTTGATGCATGGTTACTTCAATTATGTACAAATTTCAATTGTTTAATTGTAATATAGTATTTTTTTTAATTATTTCAATTTAAAATCCAGTGGTCGGTTACTGAAATGAATATTTTATCAATACGTTAGAAAGCGACCAGGTGGTCGTATTCTGACTCGTACAGTCTTATTTTGTTTTGCTTAGTATATTCTCAATGTTTTATTTATGATTACACAATTTAGTATTTGGAGTTTTTAAAGCCTTAAGATGCATATCTTCAGTTTACGACCACATGGCTTCATAATAAAACTTTGTCTAATTCACTCACAAACATTTGTACTAAATAGGTGGTCGCTAACAGATATAGTTCGAAAATTACGATGGTAGTTTGCGACCACCAAGATTTAGTACGAAAAGAATGATAGCTGAAAACTAAAATAAGCTGCTTTAGTATGTTCAGTATTCAACCACGTGATTAGTTGATAAATTAAAAGTTAAATAAATTAAGAAGTTTCAATATTCTTATTATTTAACTGATTGTATTTTTTTTTTCAAGAAGAATCCTTTGAATTTCTGCAAATAACTAAAAGGAATAAAGAGACTGTCCAGTACTCCCAAGAAGACCTAAAAGAAGCTCTTCATGACAATCGAAGGACAGGGAATACACACTTGCCTTGCATATGGGATTCCGTGAACGACGGTACTGACAGTGGGAAGAGTAAACTAATGATTGCCAGGCCTAAGTTCGATTTCGTCATCAGAATTAGCGAAAGACTGACGAGCCTCTCTTCTTTTTGGTCTCTTGCCAAAGCTGTTGAAGGAAACTTTTGCCAGTCGTCCTTCCCGCCATTATGTAAACTGGACGGGAACTTAGCCCATAGTGCTAAGGAAAAGGCTGACCTTTTAGGCTCTCTCATTGCCTCTTACTCGACTTTGGATGTTGTGGACGACACACCGCCTACCATCCCGCAATGTGACAGCTCCATGCCGGAGATTGTTATATGGTCAACGGGAAGTCCAGCAAATATTGCTCTCTGTAGACATCCATATGTCGAGGTAGCCAGACGGTATACCGGCAATGGTGTTGAAACATTTTTCTCCTGATTTGTGTCATATACTAACGCGCCATTTCTCGCTTTCCTACTCGAAAATGGAAGTCCCGTCTTCTTGGAACACTACCCATGTGCACTTATACCTAGAGGATCACCAGGAGGATTTGTTGAGCGACCGACAATACGGAATTCCAACGCATTCACACGGATGGGATGACCTTCTAGTGTATCTCACACACCGTTTGTCACTCGCCATTGAGACTCAGGGTGAGGAATATCTGCAGATACTTAATGAATGCTGGCGACCCGCAAGGCTCCATGTTATCCCTAACACTGTTCCTCCTGCATAACAATGATTTGCTGTCTATTAACGACGACAGCACATGGGACGATAATTGCACGGACCGTGCAAATATCGCTCGTTCCATAGTGGAGGAAATACGCGAACGATTCTGTCTTAAATCGAAAGTACACTAACGAAACCTAGTCCATGTCAATCCCACTTAGACACAAGTCTGCGCGTTCACCGCTAAGAAAACCCCATTGGCTGTGGCTCCACAATTACAGAACACGTCCCACAAAATCATGAAGGATGACATGACAAGGATCCCTATGCTGGGATCTTTGTCATCTAGAAGATAAGGTGAAACTGTTATCCAAAGACCTCGATGTGCTTAATAGAGCGAAGCAGTACATCTCATCGGAGCAAAGACTTCAACTTTATAAATCGCAATTAAGGCTCCATAAGGAGTACTGCTGTCATCTGTGTGCTGGAGCACCTGGATATCAGCTTGGGCGTTTAAATTGTGTTCAGGGACGTGCCATCAGAATTGTTGACAATCCCGAGCTCACAAGGGATTTAGGGCCTTTAATCTGAGGAGAAACTGCCTCCTTATGTGTGTTCTACCACTTATACAACGGACAATATTCTGAAGAATTGTTGACCTATTGCCTACAGCTTTCTTCTACCATCGCACCTCTCGCCATCGACTGGGAGTCAATCCTCACACATTGGATCTTAAATAGTCACGTACTGTGCGGAAGGGAGAAGGAAGCAGACGAGTATCCTATCGTTGGCGCTTAGGCTGTGAAATGAGCATGGGATTCAAAATAGGTGTGAAGAGACTATTCCAGGGTCAGCAACGTGCGGCTTTTTGACCCTGCAATATCTCTTCCCTGGTGGTCCTGGTGTTGCAAGCGTTCATACGCTATGGTAACTGCTTATCATCAGGCGGGCCGTACGCTTGTTAGCTACTTTAGTAGTATAAAAAAAAAGAGACGTGACGTGACTGACTGACGTGACGCTATCGAAACAAGAGGCACTGATGCAGGTGAAAAGCGGGTTAAAGGTTGGCTTTTAAGTGTTGCCAAGTGTGCACCGCTCGTTATTATCTCCTACGTACGTCCATAAAGAGCCGCTGTAGAGAGCATGATTTAATACTATTTGAGTTTATTTAATTATGTCTGGTTTAATGAGGAAAAAAATATATTTTAAATCAATAAAAAATGTTTTATTACTTATTTTTTATATTCTAAAATAGTGGTCGCTATCTAGCATTCTAAGTGGTCGTAAACTGACATATGTGGTCGCTAACTAACACTTTCGGTATTTTTCCGCTTTTCCAATCATTTTTCATAATTTATGAATGAAAGTGTGATGTTTTATACTTTGTTTTAAAACTTGACTATATTTGGGACCCATTTACATCGGCGCTTACTATTTTGCGCGTATATAGCGTATGTGGTGACTTACCAAAGTTAGCAACTCAGCTAATCGGTCGCTAACCAGCACAACGACCCTACCTATTAATTGTATAACTGTAAATTATAAAATACCAAAAAGATGAACGAGAGCCATTCATCAATAAGGTAGAGTAGGTTACTTAATTACATGTCTATATTGGTGTGGCACTTCCTGGCAACTGGGTTTCTTCGGTAATAGAGGGGGTATTTGATTGCCGCTTTAGTCAATCTTCCTTTATTCCGCCCAGTCATGTTTCCTGTAGCTTGCAAACCCATTCTACAAAATCAAATGGGATAGGTGTATTCATTTCCTTCATAACTGAGATAGATTACGTACTTAGTCCTCTACAAGCTCTATTGGTCAATTAATTACCGACACATAGGTACCTACCTATGGATTGACGAACTTGTACTTCGTGCCGCCGCACCGCACCTATCTAGACCATCAGCAGCCGTTCAGCTAGGACTCAATGCGACTGCAAAGCGCACATTCGATAAAAACCTGAATATGACAAAAAAATTAACAACCTACCTAATTACCTTGTAGATCATATAAGAAAAAGTAACAGGTAGGTAGGTATAGTTATGAAATACCTAGTGATTATGTAGGTCGTAAAATATCTTTATGTTAATCATTTGGGCAAAAAATGTCTAATTGTAGCGGATCGCATTCCATGCGTCATTGGTCGCGTTCCGGCGCTTTGTCGCGCATTATGTACTCCTTCATATTCATGGTGATGCTAGGTATGCGATGACCATTCGTATCGGATATAACATTGTTCATACTTTTTCTGTGCACAAATTATCACCTGTAGCTATTACATACATTACTTATTGGTTCCTACCTATTTAAACTATTTCTTCAACATGAGAAGTGTCGTCGCATTTTAAAATAAAATCTTGTACTTAACTTTTTAGGTTAGGTACCTACCTACTCAACCTATGCATTTATGATAATGTAATAGGTACTTATTACAAGGCCTTTTGCCTGCCAGTTACTTTAGGACTAGGTATTTAGGACCATTTAATGAGTACCTGGGCCATCTAAAGAAGTAGAGCAACGTGTGCCCAGAAGTGAAAAGTTTGGAGCCTAAACACACGTTAAATGCCTGGCTACATCTTGTGCACAATGGAAGCCCATAATACCGTAATTAAACAAATCTATCTGGCCCGCTAGTATGTCATTGGTGTACACCTGTTCTCGCCTATAGCTGGGCCTGATGGATGATTTTGGTTGTGTAATGTATCTAATAGCACAGTTGACTATATTAGGTACTTACCGTTTGTTTTGACCCTGTCTATTTCGAGTTGGAACTTACTCATGGACAGAAATCTCAAGCTCGGTTCTCAAGGGGGAATTTTTCCGTCTTCATTATTATTATTTACAGTGTACTAAATTTTGCATCAATTGAACACCGGGTAGAGACAATATAAATAGATACACGAACAAATTGAAAGGTAAGTAGGGGAGAGTCCGAGTAGTCCTACAGTACCGTTACCTTAAGGTTTTTGCAAGATTAAATAAAACGTAAATACTGTCATCAATGCAACGAGATCAGAAATAAAATATACTTCCATGTCCAGCCAGTGTAAGTTTGCACCGGCGAGCGGGCTCGGAGCTCCCTCGCACTTAGTAGTGCTGGGCTCTCTGAATCAAACGAATGGGTGTTGTTGGACGGTGGCCGGCGCGATGGCGGGCAGGGGCGGGGCCAGCGGGGGCGCGCCCAATCGCGGCGCGCTGACCACAGCGCTGCCCCTGCCCCTCCCGCGACCGCCCAGCCCCGCCCCGCCCCTGCCTCATGGCCCTCGAGTTGATCGATACTGGCTCGCGTAGCCGCCGCCACCCTCGCATCGCACCACGCGCCGCCGACCACTAAATCACAAGCTCTATGTCAATT